>FIZR01029771.1:20394-92882 GCA_900060175.1 Ferrisia virgata
CAAATCTTTTTCAAGTTCTGTTATTTTCTTTAACCGTTCGTCGCTTAATTTTCTCTCTTCTGTTATTAGCTTTAACCGTTCTTCGCTTAATTTTCTCTCTACTTCGTATAATTGACCTAAGAGGCTGATTTTTGGATGTGTTACACAACTTGAGATTGTCTATCGATTGGTTTAAAAAGGAAGATTTTTTGCAATTTTGGCCTTTTAGCACCCCCTCCTCCAAAATTTGGACGTATCTGAATTTTGACCCAAGATTATTCCCACTCATATATATCAAATTAGCTATTAATTTAAGTCCGATGACCAAATTTGGGCGACTTTGGTCCATATCGAGTCGAGTAAATGATTTTATAGTCTTCGGTAAGAGAGGAAAAATTGATACCTGACGTGCCCCGAAAATGATCTCGATGATTTTCTACCAGCCCGAAATTGGTTTTTCGTTGATATTCTCCCCTATTCGCATCTACTATAGGTCGATGATCTGTAAAAGCTTGGTTTATTTGATAATATGCAGGTGTAGAAAATCAGTCTAAAAAGTACATTTGGGGCATGTATGAAATCTACCAGATCTCTCAATCCAGCTGTACACTCTTATTTTGCTGCATTCTGGGTAGGAAATTTTCTTAAAAATATTCATAATGCTTTGTTTTAAGCTTGAAATTTATGGTAGAGGATCTTTATCGAAGCTATGTTCTGAATTTAGTGTTTTGGCATGGGTTAGTTTAGCTTGTCTGGTTTTTCTTCCCCCGAAGAATCGAGAGTCTCCGGAGTCAAAAATATACAAATAACATATTACTCTTCAGCAAAGTGCTTCATTTCAAATGTCATCCTTTTTCAAATTTTAAACTTATTTTAATTTTGATGTAAAATTAACGCCAGATTTTTATTCTTCCATTCTATCAATAAGCTCGGTCTAATGAGCTAATTTAAGCGATATTTGATCGGTATGGTATCATTTCTAGGGAAACAGTAACCGATTGTGTTTTAAATTCTTACGACGTATTTTTCGTCTTCTATTTCGAAAAGTAACGACCGAAGTGTTGATAAACAAAATAATGTAAGCGAGTTAGATAATGTGCTAGGCCGCAGACGAAAAATGACGAATAATTATCACCTGTGTACTTTGCACTTCGACTTGCATCTAGCTATGTGTTCTGTGTACACGTTTAACAGTTATGAATAATTGTATGTGAACTGATATCCGTATGTTTTTTTTAGTCGAATACGTTTCGGTTTTAGGGCTCATAATCATAGTTCGTTTGAAAAAACCTGTTTTCATAAAAAAAATCTAAGTAGAAAAAAAAAACACTAATATTTTCTTCAAAATTAGGATTGAAATTTTTTTATTGAATTAATGGAGAAAAATTAAGCATTATAAATGAGATATTTGAATAATAATTCCCCTTATGCTCTCTCATCTGATTAATTCACCTTATCTAAACAATTTATTGAAACTTAATGGTTCAAAGTATTCTTATAATTTTCCCCTCTCTTCTAACATCTTAATTTTTGTAAGAATATAACTTGCCTAGTGGCTCACCTAAAAGGCGTCTAGGGCCACAGGCGACTGTAGCCAAAAAAAAAAGCATCACAATACGTTGTTTTTTGAGGCTCAATTTTTGAAAAGTAAATGAAATATGCGAATTGTCTATTCATGAAATGAAAAATATCTCTTAAACAGTGCTGATGGGGGAGTACGAATAGGTATTGAAGCAAATAACTTAAACCCCGAAAAAGTACATCTAGGACCCCTCTTATATCTACATATAAAATTTCAACTTCCTACTTCAATTTGGAGGGAAGATATGCTCGGTACAAACACGAAAAATAAGGAAAACCCTATCAAACAAGGTCATATTTTTGAAGCTGTGAGAAGGTGCAATGAGTCTGAAAAGTCAAACCCCCCCCCCCAATGCATATTTAGGGTGTACATTAATTCTACGTACCAAATTTCAACTTCTCAGCTCAATTTGGAGGGGAGGTACGAAAGGAATAACCTTTTTTCAAGGCGAAAAAGGGGGGAAACCTCACATTTCACCTCCTAATTGACTTAGAAGACTGATTTTTCGATATGTTGTACAACTTTTGATACTCTATGGATTAGCTCAAAAACGGACAATTTTTGCAAGCCCTTCTTCCAAATTTAAACATGACTGAATTTCGACCAAAGTTCATCCCCGTCAAAAATATGAAATCCACCTTTAAACTGAGTCTACTGCTCAAATTTAACCGATTTTCGTCGGTATTGAACTAGCAAATGATTTTTTTAGTTCCCGGAGCGCGGGGGGAGGGATCTAAAAAAATAAATATTGGACATTGTCAAAAATAACCTCAATGTTTTTCTAGGACTGGAAAATGGATTTCGTTGATCTTCCGCTTCCATCCGCCATAAATCAACGGTCCGCAATATAGTGACGTGGCAAGGGATGGTTCAAAGGAGAGGGGGGGATTTGCCCCTTTTCTGTGTACTATTTTCTTGGGTCTGAATTTACGAAAATAAATCAACGTATTTTTAGAAGTTCAAAGAAAATATTTGGCATACAAAAATTTTTCAAATTGTTCGACCTCAATGGTTGGGGGGGGGGGTGTAAAAGGAGCATTCAAACACCTCCCTGGCTTCGCCCCTGCCGTAATAGCTTAGTTTTCGTTCTCAATATGATAAGTGTAGAAAATCGAACTAAAAAACAAACGCAAATGCAAGGTATCAAAAAATTTAATCGTGATATTGATGATATTTCTTCTGTACCCCCTCCCCCCTCTCCGCCTAACTTTATATGACTACACTGGGGGAGGGGGGATGCAAAGTTTTTATTGATGGCTTTAATTTTTTTTTTCCAAAAAGGGATGAGGATATGATTAAATTAGTGGTGTGATTTTTTTCGCGGTTTTTTGTACAGGGTGTCCATAAAATTACAAAACGTAGATATTTTATATTTTATCTCAAGAAGTATAAATGAAAAGGATATGTTTTGACTTTGCTGTTTAACAATATACGAATACGAGCGGTTAACTTTGACTTATACAGTTTCGAAACCAGTTCAGTAATTATCAACCGGTTACAAAAAAATTCCTAAAAAATAAAAATTATTGAAAAATGTTTCAAGTGAAAGTCGTACTGCATCAAACACAGATTTTTCTCAAGCTAGGTAGCCAGATAAGTTGCAATATCCCGTGGTTCATTTAGTGAGATACCGAAATTTTTTATAAAAAATCATTGTCCACCCTTCCCCTTCTGTGCTTACAAACTTTGAAAAAAAATTTAAAATTTCAGGTGTCCCCCCCCCCCCCCCCCCCCCCTTCCATCCATTACTATGGGATTAAAAATTGATTAGTCGATTTAAAATTATTTAATATGGGTCAAAGCTTTTGAAATTCTTTCAACCCTTTGAAACCAAAACTTATTTCATTTGTCAAGGTAAACGATCTGCGGATAGGTTATTTTTATTTGTTTGATCAACGCGATCAATTCCTGGTAAAAAATTAAATTGGGAAAATTTATTTGAAATTTTGAAAAAATTCTCCACTTTTTCCTCCTCCCCTCGGTCCTTATATTCTTTTCGTACAACTTGCGCATTAACTAATCCTGTAGCATCGTTGGTATCGCTATCAATAAAACCTCTCTCGGTGTTACTTTCGTTGAGTGTATCATAAATTTTGAGATTTTTAACGCAAACTGGATTTTAAAAAAAACGACGATTTTGACAAGAGGAAAAAACCAGCCGCGAGTAGAGAAATGGCTGTTACTTTTAAGTGTACACAATCCGATCCGCTTAATTATAATATTTATATTTAAATGAATACTGCCTCGTAGCAAACCAGAACAACTTCCTATATTGCGGAAGTTGCTACTCGATGGTAAAGAATTACCTAATAGGCCTATAATTTTCACTAGCGAGGAAGAAACTTACATATCACTTATACTTACATATCTGTATGTTGAGGTTTTTGATGGTGTGTTGTACTGGATTATTATTAAATTAATTATAAATTAATAACGTTTCGTAAGCTTATTATAAAAATCTTCTTTCGAGAGAATAACGTTGGTAGAAAATTATCAAGCATACGATTGTCTCAGGTAGTCGTATCTTCTGTATTCTCGACTTTGTAACAAAATGTCACAAATTTACGCCTATCAGACCCCGATACGATCGATGTACGAATAATTTCACTTCATATAGGCCTTCTCCTAACGTGGTAAAATTCTAATCGAAATTTAAATGATGAAAAAAAAAAAGAAATGAAATTATTCTTCCGCGTATGCGTGTTGAGAAAATTCATTCGCGTACGAATCATTTTGACGGATATTTTATATATAGGTAGGTAACGTGAAAGTTGATTAATGACCTTGTTTTGTGAATGAATGCGTAAAGATAAATAAAAAATTGACCGGCGCTATTTTTAGACGAATTTTTCATCGGTACATAGACCATTATGGGCAAACTAATAAAAATTTGGTGAACCGGTACTGATATAGTGTGCGCATTACGTACAGACAGATGCGCGCGCATACGATACATTGTATTGTTTCAAAAACTACACTAGCTACCGGTTTTAAATTGTTATTTTTTTTTTTGATAATAATAAAAGGATGCTTTTCTCTCTCTCTTTTATTACTTACTATTTTTAAAATATCGAAAAGTAAACGTACCTAATAATGTGGTATGTACAATTCGTCGTCTTGTTTAGGTAGCCAGGCAGGAGGTATATGAATATAAATAAAAGACTAATAAAATAAACCTATACTGGTGAATCTACGTGTACTTACTTATTTACCTATACATATACAATATAACATATATTACTCTATCTGTGGAGTATAAATACATACGCACATTTACATGAAACATATTTAAATAATGAGAAATGTTATTGGAGACCTTGTATTCGCACATAACACTGTCCACAGCCTTCAAATGAAGGTTAGCCTTATAGCAAGGTCTGGATCACCGTTTTTATCTCAATATATTATACCGAACGCGCTTTGTATAAATTCACCTCTCTTTGTTTCCTGGTGATAACAAGCAATACGATTATTTTCTCCCAACTTTACAGTTTTTTTTTTTTTTTTTCATACGATCTCGAGTTTGCTAGTGAAGATTTTTTTTTTTTATTTTTTTACGAAATTCGTTCTTGGTGGAGCGGCGACGACGTTGAATGGTGATAATTTGAACGAATTTTTTGACGTGCGAACTATAAAATAACGACGTTTATTTTAATTTTTTTCTTCACCAGACAACTAATGTAGCGAAACGAAGAGTATAATTTTACACGCTAATGCTTATTGCTTACTGCTTAGGTACACTTACTTGTAGTGATTTTTTTTTCCTTCCACCTTCTTTATGTAACGGTTTATGATAAACAACGAGCCATCGCAGGTTCATGGTCTTGTATGTGTGTACTTTGTGTGTATTTGTTTGCGTAATATGGTACGTGAACGCATCGGTATGGCTTATGGCTTACATCCATATCGATATAAGGTGAGGGGATAAATAGGGAGGTATATGTAAGCGATGAAAATTGCCAAGTGTTTACTTTGAGATATATACTAACGCTGTATGTGTGTATGTGTGTACCTACGTACGCTAATTTGATAATTTAGCCAAATACGTAGGGTTAACGTTTTCGCTCCTACGTGTACGAGTACATCTCTCTTGATTCAAATTAGGTATGTGCTATTTTGGCCCATGAAACAGCCGACTTTGATGAAGTTTGAAAACTCGAGGCTTATTTTGTAAATACGACTCGAGGTAAATTTATCGATTAATTCTTCAAATTGTGGTGTAATTTTTGTTGGAAAATTGAGTTTTTCGATCTTAATTGATCTAGGATACGATTCGAAAGTGGAAGGAGTAAATAGTGAATTTTTGTATTTTCAAATTCCATATGAAAGGTGGAATTTTGTGGATTGCCCTGTAGGAGAAGGTGAGGGGGAGGGTTGAGCCCAATACACGGTGATAGGGTGACATTGTAGTGGAGGTTTAAAAGTCCATTTCTTCTATTGTTAGAATAAAAAGCATCGGAATGCGTTACTTTTTGAGCCAGATTTTCATCAAATAAAGAGAGTATTAGAGGATTATCCAATCCTGTAATCAAAAAAAAAAAAAAAAAGGAGCCTTCTAGGAGATTTTGGATTGAATAGCTGAAGCCACCTACAGGCACATATAAGACCAACACGAAATCCAGTTCAATTTGCGGGCAAGTTATGTATGTATGCTACAACCTTGAAAAATAAAAACCATTCAAAAAACTACATCTTTGAGGTGGTGGTGGTGGTGGGGGGGGGATGTGGTTGCAATGAAACTCAGCAATTGAGACCTAGAGAAAAACCACATCTAGAACTCTTACCAGATGCACATACCAAATTTCAAGTTCCTAACTTAATTTGGAGGGGTGGTAATAGGGAAAGAATAGCCCTTTTTCAATACCAAAAACAGGGTAAAATCCTCATACCACCCCTCCTAAGTGACCGAATAAGTGTATTTTTGAATATATTGCCAAACTTCGAATGGTCTATAGATTAATTTAAAAAAGGACAATTTTTGCGATTTTAGCCCTCCATTGCACCCCCTTCCCAAATTTAGGCATAGCTGAATTTTAACCCGAGGTCAACCCCGCTCCAGAATATCAGATCAGCAGATGTCCTAAGCCTATTTCCCAAATTTCATCGATTTTGGTCGGTATCCAGCTGAGAAAATAATTTTTAGTTTCGAGGGGAAAAAATAAAAATAGAAATCTGACCAAAACGGCGAAACCACCTGATATTTCTCTTCCTAATTGGCCTAAAGAAGTTGATTTTTTTAGGTATGTCGTGCAGCTTTGAATTTCTCCATCGATTGGCTCAAAAATGAACAATTTTTGCGATTTTAGCTCCTCAGCACCCCCTCAATCAAATTTGGGCGTTATTGAATTTTGACCTTAGTTCGTCCTTCCCCTGAAATATCACATCTACCATCATTCCAAGCTTACTGCCTAAATTTGACCGATTTTTGGTCCATATCGAGGTGAATAAATAATTTTTAATTTTTGGGAGGGGGAGGAGGGAATAACTAAAAATGAATTAATATTCGACGTGATCAAAAAAAAGCCTCAATCAAATAATATGCTGAAGGAAAGCATGGATGAAATTTTGAAAAAAAAGGGGCTGTTCCTATGTTTAAAAGGCATGTTTTCAGGAGTTTTATAACGAAAACAAATAAGCATAAATTTGATGCTTTTTTTTATTTTTTGGCATTTGAAAGGGAGGGAGGTTGTAAACAGACACCTCACTCTGGAATTTCTCAATAGAAAGAGATATAAATTTAGCATACATTTTTCGAACTGCAAGGTCGAATTTCTTCAAAATTTTATTTTTATAAATAAAGAACTTGAGTGAACGTTACTTTTTTACACTGTAAACATTTTATGAAAAATTTTAATATATTTATTAAAGCTTTAACTCTATAGTTTTGCAAATTTTTTTGAAAAAATGAGAGGTCTGAGTCCAAAGACAGCGATAAGTATAAAGATTACGTCCGTGAAGCTTTCTCCTGAAATTTTTTTCTAGCAAAGGAAATTTAACTCTTCTCATTCTTCTTTCAAGATTGGTATTAAAATTTTTTATTTTGATTTTTTCTGTCGACTCTTGAAGAATAGCTTGAATCTAGGTATTGGTCTTTACATACGATGACTACTCCCTTCTCCCCTTCTTATATGTTGTCCTTTCTACATCGTTACGTTGTATGTAAATCGTTGCTTTCATTTTTATTTGTCGTAGTTCAATCGCTGACAAAAGAGAATACGTATGAAATTTGGAGCCCCCAAAAATCCTATTGGAGATACATAGCACGATTTATTTTAATAAAATGTAGGTCAATTCCTGCATCCACGATTATTATCTTTTCGATAGATGAAAATATAGTCCCCCCCCCCTCCCTTCATTCTCCACTAATCCTCAAACTGGGGAAATCCCGAGATAATAGTTGCTAGCATTAACGGTGAATTTTCTATTTTTTTTTTTTTAGCATAATTTGACATTGTGTAGTAGATCCAGATATGTAGGTTTTTCAAATTTTTTCACATTTTTTTTCTCATCCCACACCTTAAATTTTATTCAAGAGCAGTATTACCCTGTAATCACGTTGGATTATGCAGATGTAATTTTTTCTATGTGGGTATTTGGATACCTACTTTATAATTAAGTCGATGTGTATCGATTATCTTTGTAGCATTGACGAGCTGCAGAGTTACCAAGTACTTGCACATGTTTTTGTGCTTATTTTTAATTTCCATCGTTGAATAAATTAAGCATACATTTGATTAAAATAAATTTCTGCATTTACGAATACGCTTACATAACGTTTTATTGTAGCCCAAGTTTGATGGGAAATTATCCTAAGGAATATTTTGGCTGAATTTTTCTCTAACAGGATCCAGGTTCATAAGGTATGGATTTGAAAATAATCAGAATTTAAGGTCGGATTGTAGAGAAATCTTTCCATTGGTCGAGTTGCAAATTAGGAGTCAATTTGTACCTCTGTATTTACAAATAAGGTTATAGCTCTCAGAAGCCTACAACTTGGTTACTGTAAAATTGTATGGAGAATATTTAGGCCGATTATGTTTCACAATTTTTTTTTTGGCGGGAAGAATTTCATAATTATTTGCTAAAAAGTTTAGTGCATGTTTTAAAATAATATAAAAAATTAAGAATAAATTACAGAATAAAATAAGCCGTAACTGAATGAAGCAGAAATGAGAATTTCGGTGAAGTAATCTTAGAGAAGAAAAATAAACGTACATTTTTCGAGCTGAGATTTTGATATTTTATCGACGTGTGGGAGGAAATCTAGATTAACGTTCGTTTCTCTCGTATTCGTATCATCCGATGCGATGGCAAACAAATGACTGCAAACTACATTCATTTTCTTTAGATTTTTCATCCCACATTTTTTTTTTTTTATCATTTGCATAACAAGGTTAGTAAAGAATCGAGCTGCGCGTAACATCATTTTTTTTTCTTTTTTTGCCTAAATCTGTACCGTATATTGAGGAGAAGAAAGTAAAAGATGTCTGCAAAAATTGACGGGTAACTGTATTTTTTGTCATATTTTACGTTACTTTCGACAATTTTTTTTTTTTTTGAAAAGTTATCATATCTAAAGGCATATTTTTCAAATCTACGCATAATTATGAGACGTTAACGGTTGCGAAAAAATCAAAATAAAATTTTCATATTTTTTTATTTTACATGTACGAATTTTAGAACCTTGGTTTTTATTTAATTATGCATAGCGATGAGTTTATTTTTTACAAATATAAAAATACATAGAAAAATCTTCGAATGATTTTAATTTTTTCACCAACCAAGTGAAATTCTGTACCGCTGTGATTTTTTTTTTACAAGGTTTGAAAAAGTTATAAAATGCTGAATTGCTGATGCTATTTCTAAATATACTTGGTTTAAAGTCAAGGAACTTCTATATTACCAATTTCATCTGCCAAGTAATTAATCAAAAAACAATCTCTCGAGTTGAAATTTTTTCGAGAGTAATCACTTTGCGTGTACTTAATGCTAAAAAGACTAAATTCATTCGAGAAAAGCGTGGGCTAGTAAAATTTTCAACTTCAATGATGATCAAAGGTTATCGTCGAATAGCTACCTACTTTTTTAAAAAACTTTTTTAACTATTGGTAGGCTTTTAATTACAATATAATTTTCTAAACAAGTAGCTACTTAAAGCTACTTGATAAATTTTCAAGAACAAAATTTTAAACAAAATTTTGAAAGGTATTGCTTATTCATTGGAAATTAATTATTTCACTTTTCATAAAATTATTGGTATTGTTAAGGATTAGGGACCCTATGTTAGAACTTCGATTAAAATCGAGTAAATTTTTTTCAAAACATTATGAACGTTTTCATAATGCATTAAGATTTATTATTTTGAGTGAAATTGATTTCAAAATCCTTGCAGCTTATCCATATTAAAACTTTTCCATTAGTAATAGACTAGTAAACTCCAACGATTAATAAAAGGGTGTGGGGAAGGGTGGAGATAGTACCATGTACATTTCTCTGCTGCTCTCGAAATCTTAAAAATCCATTTCTCGGTTCTATATCGATCAAAATTGCTCCAAGTTAAGCAGTTGGCTTAATTTGACAGAAGATTTGTTATGATAAATTTTTGAATCCCGACGATCAGAAACCGGTTTGATCGAAATCATCAATAGGTAGTCAATAGGGGTGAAAAATCTAAGAAATAAAAAATTTTCCGTCAATCGATAGAAAATTGAAATATGCGTTACGTATCCAAAAATTAGCTTCTTAGGTCAATTTGAAGTACCTACAACCGGTTTTATCGACAATTTTGATCATAATAAATCATTTTTGCAACACACACTCGCCTCTAAATTAAGTCATTTGGCTGAAAGTTTGTTTATGGGCCAGATAAATGCGTAGACGTTCACTTTTCCAATATTTTGACTGTTTTCATCCATCGCTTTCTGGATCCTATAACTCCCAGAACCGGTTTCTTCGTAGTTTTTCAGAATTTGAAGCCAGGTAAAACATCTCTTTTAAATTGATTCAGAAAAGTGAAATTTTAGGCTGGTCAAGTAGATGACTGAAAAATCGCATTTTGGTGTGGCCACCGTGTTTACCACCACCACCACCCCCCTCCCATCCACACTTAAGCTCTAATAAATAATATTTTTCTACATTTTTGATAATAAAAGTAGAAAGTTGAAATTCTTCATCGTGTAGGTCGGGTATGTGTCCGCACATGGGTTTTCAGTATTTTAGACTTTGCATCACTCCTTCTCTTCCCCTCTACGGGGCTCTCCCTCTCCGTCAAAACCACTGTGAAATCTTAAAAAATCGAGTTTTTCAGTCATATATATATACGGAAGATACGTGCACTTGAAAAATCTGCTATGTCTATTTTGATTGAAATTTCAATCAAGTGTCATTCTTTCATCGTGAAAGGAAAGTAAGTGTACCTAAAAGTGTACCTTAATGTTACATGTTAAAATTTTAACACTTTTTTTTTAATTTTTGCTTCAAAATCAACGTGGCTATTTGAAAAAATATTTACTCTCGAAAGTAGAAATATCGGGCTGTAGCATTTGTTGCTGTAGAATTATTTTTGTATTTTTCTAGAATATAAATGAGCAGATCATCGTCCGAAATGAGTTTTCGTCTTGTTTGTTATTGATGTGATTTTGTTCTCATTTACATTAAAATTATCGTCGACTTTTCTATAAAATAAAATGACGTTGTAGAGATATATCTGGGTAGGGTAGACACCTATACTAAGTACATACATTTGTTGTTATGGTGTGATAATTAATTACGTAAACAAGATGATATTTTGCTTTAATAATAGAGCATGTGCAATGTATGAGAAGTACTCACATAAATATGACTTTGTTGCTAATTTATTGCGTAACAAATAAGGTAATTATTTTTACTAGATACCTAGCTAAGTAAAACTAACAAAAATACCCGCATAAGATAAAAATAATGAAAAAAAAAATCATCCCGAAGTAATGCTTTTTGAGCCTGATTTTTACGAATAAAGAGGATATTCGAATTGTCTACTTATGGAATAAAAAAAAGGGGAATGCTGTGGGATATTTTTCATTGGAGCGAATAGGCGAAACCCTTAAAGGTATATTTAAAACCAATACTAAATTTAAGTACCAAATTTCAGCTTCCTAGCTCAATTTGAAGGGAAGTTATGCGAGGAAGTGAACTGAAAAAATACGAAAAATCGTCCAAAAATCTTACTTTTGGGGGGAGGCTGTGAGGGAGTGCAATTTGTCTGAAAAGTGTAAACCACCAAAAGGCACATCTATGGCTCCTACTAAGTCTACATACCAAATTTCAACTTTCTAGCTCAATTTAGAAGGGAAATAAGGTAGAGACAGCTTCTTTTCAAGGTGAGAAAGGGCAAAACCCTTCATATCTCCCCTCCTAATTGACCTAGGAGGCATATTTTTGGATATGTTATGCAACTTTAGATTGTCTATCGATCGACTGAGAGAAGAACATTTTTAGCAATTTTATTCCCCTCAGCACACACCCCCCCCCCAATTTGGACATAAGAGAAATTGGACCGGAGCTGATTCCCACTCCGCAGTATCGAATAGTTTACCAATCTAAGCCTGTTCGCCAAATTTTATCAATTTCGGTCGTTATCGAGCGGAGCAAATGAAAAAAATAAAAATGAACATCCGACGTCGTCGAAAATGATCGTAATGATCTGCTAGGACCCTAAAACGAATTTTGTTGATGTCGCCCTTCTCATCATTTGCCCTAAGGTCAATACACCGTAATAGCCTGGTTTTCATTGACTGTATGGCATAGAAAAAATTAAGCTAAAAAATCGCCAAAGTCACATAACCTATCCAAATTTTTCAACTAAGGCGTACGAGTCGCGTCCACTCGATTACCTACGAGTGAAATAATTATTATTAATGTGCATATAGCCATCGTTTTATTATTTTTTTAACTATCACCTTGAACGCCTGTTGAATAAAAATTATTCAAAGTCAATGAAATTTGATTGTTTTTTTTTTTTTTTTCATCCAATTGGTTATTTGCGAAAAATGTGAACTTGTTTTAAATTATTAATAACACGCTGACCGTCTACAGATTTATGGTCACCCGTGTGGCTGAATCTGTCTGGAGTCGTATTAGGTGAAGGTTTTTATATCATAGTCATAGGTATACAGCCAGACGATGCTATGTACATTGCAATATGTTGATATTGTATTCGTGCCCGTGTGCCCGTGTGTGTGTGTGTGTGCGTACACGTTGCCTGGATTATCTTATTGCTACAATAAAGAACGCATGATAAGGCAAAAGAATGCGTTCGATTCTTTTTTTGGGTTTTGTTTTATTTACCTGTAAGGACAAATGCAGGTATAATACACTTTAGATGATACGTGTGGTGGGTAAATTGAATCATTATGTGTGGTACGTGGTTAAATCGAAATCTTATTTATTCTTTGTTGATGTTTTCTTCGACGACGATAACGATACTACAAACAGGTGAAAATTAAATTAACCATAGTACAGTGTGAACAATACTTCGTTATGTCGATTAACTTCGTGTCACTTTTTTTTTTACATCACGAAACGATAGTACGCTGGTAAAACAGTGATTTTATAATATGACAGTTGAAGAATTCAATTATGCTAACTGCATAACTGCAAATTGATACGTATAACGTATGTCGTACTGCCTACATACCTACGAAGGCATATATATATATTCGCGTATTTATTTACATTTTTACAATACAACGAACAACCAACGATTACATAATTTAATGAAATTCTCCCATTCACATGTTCGCGTTCCATTAATACCTAATAATTCCACAACTTCACGTTTACAATTGCGATGGTGTGTGTAATGGGTCTGGGTGGGTAGGTAGGCATTTACTGTGGTGAAAAAGTACTCTGAACTCGATATAGCAACTTTTTAGTCTGCTGCCTAACTTTGATATTGATTTTCACCCCCCCCCCCCGTTCCCCACATTAGAGAGCAGTCGACGTAAACAAATGCCGAATTACTGACCTTAGACTTAACACTAATGAGTAGTTTCTTTTTCGAAGGTTCTTTTTTTTTTTTTTTTCAAGAAACGTGTATCGAGCTAACTATCCGCACTATCTGCTGGTACATTAAGGTCAATTTATCAACCTTAACATTTACTACGAGTTAACCTTGTTCGTTGTAGTGTATTCACGAGGTATAGCCATATAGCCAGAGCCAACGATGTAATTCTTTCTGCCTTCTGCGCGACTCTATGTACCGAACTCGTACGATGCATTATTGTAATACATAATTGATAAATGAAGATAATTTTACCTCGAATTATACTTGCGAGTGAAACAGCGATGCCGAATTCTACCGGTCTAAGGACACATATGATGCTGGTCAGTTGAACCGTAATAAATTGTTATAACGTGGTGTAAATTTTAAAAATATTCTACACAAGAGGGGGAGAGTAGGTATACTCGAAATTGTACGCAGTGCGAGAATTATGTAATTTTCCACTTAAGTCGTATAGGTACATGTGTTTTGACCGCAGCTCATCAGCGTTATTTGTCGAATGGTCGAAATTATCGAAGGTTTTATTCTAATGATGATTTTTATGAGCTTTTTTTTTTTATCAATTGTCGAAGGATGGAAATTGTATCATCCTGATGATGTGATGTTTATTACCTATCGTAATATTATTCTATTTTAGGTAGGTTATATAATTCGTTGTAAAATTAATTAAACGTTATTTTCTCTTTTTATTTTACAGGCAGGAATATCAAAATTGCAAATGGCATACGACTTAAAGAAGGCTGTTTACAGTGTCAATTTTTTCCAACTCGTAATCTGTATTTTATTGTGAGGTAAGAAGAACAAAATTTTTTACACAGGTTTATATTCCTATATTAATGTCGTTACAAATACAGGGTGCCTACCTAACAAGTTGTATAAAAGTCGTGAAAAATCATCGACTTATCCAGAAGCCTACCGAAGGGGGGTACCCCTCCCCCGCGCTTTGGAGTTGGAAAAATTGGGTGACAGTTGTTGTAAGAAGTTGGAAAAAATGATGAGAAGTAATAGAATGTTGGAATCGGTGACAGTTTTTTACCGAGCAGTCTCTTGGATTTGTGCCCACAGTGGCCGATTTCATTTTCCAATATTTGCGGTCATTTTTCGACCCTTTATGCCTAATATTTTGTAAAATTTTCATCCTCGCATATTTAAGTTTACCAAAATATCCAACGAAATCAAAATGCAGAGGCCTGTCAAACACAGAAGGGGGAGGGGGGTTATCTCACCGCCCCAAGCGTTTTGAAGTTGACAAAATTGGATGACAGTTGGTAGAAGTTGGAAAAAATTTAAATTAATGGAATGTTGGAATTGGTGACGGTTTTACTGCGGAACCTTTCTGGATTTGTGTCCACAGTGACCGATTTTGAGGGGTCAAAAGTTTTGAAATTTTTATTCCAACATTTTCCAATGTGTACAATCGTATTTGGTGAAATTTTTACCCTCGCTTTGCCGGGTTGTACCTACACGATTACATTTTCCAACGCATCAAAAGAAATTTAAATCTTGTAACCCTCCTCCCTTCCATCTACCGAAGTGGATCGTACATTTTTGCCTCATGTTGAAATACAGATGAAAATATCTAGATATTGAGAGGAGGCTTGTATCAAAACTAGTCGGTGCTTGACTTACATGAGCGTACAGTCACATCCAAGCGAAGGAATTTTTGGGTTTTACCTTTCGTAGAAATTTTTTTGAAAAATAAATTTGAAGCTTACCTTTTTGCGGAATGAATAAATCTTAACGTGGGTCGCTTTTCACCCTCGATCTATTCCTAATATTTCAGAAAAAATTTTTCCTTCGCTTCCTTCGGGCGTTATTCTAATTTCATCCTTTTAGCCCAACTGTGGTCCTGCTAGTAATCGACTCAAAAAAGAGCGAAAATTGCTCAAAATCCCACTGTTTAAGGTTATGTAAGGCTACAGAATATAATGAAGTTGAAAATTTGAAAGCTCAGAAAATCACCTCCAAAGCTCTTACTAAATGTTCATGCAAAATTTTGGACCCTCATTTGAATGATAATGGCAGGAGCACTAGGAACCAATTTTTTTTTTCAAGGCTGAGAAGGAGAAAAGTTCTCGTATTTCCCCTCTCAACTGTCGTATAAGAGGCTGATTTTTATGATTCTTCATCGATTGCCCGATTGGTTCAAAAGTGAAAGATTTTTTTCGATCCCTCCTCTCCTCTCCTCATCTAAACTCTCCCCTAAATTTGGACATGACTGAATTCTGACCACGAGTCATTTCCACTCGTATTTAATGTAACTCAATTTGACTCAGTATCCAGCAGAATAAAGTGCGGTTTGTCAGATACCATGTAAAAAGATGCCAACACTCAATTATTCTTAATTTAACTGACGAATGATAAACGAGGCCTAAATAATTTTAGCATTTGGAGAAAAAAATTATCAATATTTGACAAACCCAAAAATAGTCTTATCTATCTTCTGGAGTTGTAAAACATGTAATGTTGATAACCCTCTCTCCCTTCCCACCACCTAGGTATATAATCATCTGATTATTTTGGCAAAATGCCAGAAAAAAAAAATCAGAAAAAAATATTACATTAGAAAGTGAATTTTTGAAAAAGTTAAAAAAAAGAGATACATTGCTTCCAGTTTCCTTACATATCTTTAATGTCCTGAACAAAATTCTTGAAAGTTTTCAAAATTTTTAAAACTTTGGAACTTTGAAGCCAAATGGATAATTTTAGGACCAGCTTGGAGTCGAATACGAATGTGCTATTCTAATCGTGGCACAATTTTTCTTTCCTTTCCTTTCACATAATCACTACTGAAATTTTCTGTATACATAGCAGACATACAAAGCACAAAATCAACTCCTAATGTGAATATGATGCAGAACGGTAGATAGCTTTGCCCCTGTATCTTTCCGTATTAAAGACAAAACATCACATAGGAGTGCATTATTCATCACAGGATGCTGTACCGATTTGTGTGGGTGATGGTAATAGCGAAAGATATGATTCGATGTCGTTGTATATTTTTGTATATTGAAAGAAAGTCCAAGATTGCGAAAGGTCGAAAAGGTTCATTTTTATCTATGCAACTAGCGTGGATTTAATATAAAACTTATACGTACAATCGCCTATAGCTTAATTTTCCCATCTAGAAATTGAAATGTAAATTACATATTTACTACGTTCTTCGATATATTTGTACCTACCTACCATAAACAGCTAGGAAAAAAAAAGAAGAAAAAAACCTCTTGTACGTAAATTTACATTACCTTTTCAACACCGTCGCTCTTATCTATTTGTAATAATAATTTACTTTCGAAAGCTTTTCACCTTCTATTCAGCAGTTTGGTGATTGAATCCGCGTATAATATAGCACTATACAGTATACACGAGGGGAAATACGTAAAGTAATACACAATCACCATTCGCATATTGATATTCGTTTCGCTTTGATTCTCAAAATATGTACTACGAGATACACATACACACTTGAAAAGTAATTTTTCACGTTTTTGCAACGAGTAAAGGAAATTTCCAAGATAAACTAGCGAACCAAGAATAATGTTTTTGCTGCACGGTGTATGTAGTATATCTCGCGCATTACACCCATCTATCAATTTTTATATTCGTCGGAGATGTTTTATATTTGCATTTGGCTCGGACGATATATCAATATATACAAATTTATAACAAACCATTTGCGAAATGAAAATTTTCGTAGTTATATATTTTTAAAAATTGCATAAGTAATAAAATGTAGGGGCGGATGAAGAAAACGAAGAAAAATCCGCGCGCGTTCAAAGTGTTACTTGCAATGTAATAAAAATGTTATTCACCTCGTGGTAAATAAATGAGATGAGATAAATAGTTTTAGTAAACAACGTATCGTGATGTGATGTTATTAAGTAAAACGTCACCGTTAATAAAAACTATATCAATATAATATCGTATTATGTATTAAATAATGACTCGCTGGTGAACACTATAATATATATGTATGGTAAAAGAGTATATTACATTATAGGTACGTACAGTAAAAACCTCACCGGAGTTTAAGTATGTATGGTCTCTGTATGTAGATGTACACATATGTGAATTTATTTATTCAGCTTGGAAATGTAGGTACTCGTTTCTTTAAAATGGACTGAAAAAAAAAGCATCGCAATGCGTTGCTTTTTGTGCCTGATTTTCCTGCTTAGAATCAGATAAGGGAATTCTGCATTCATGGAGAAAAAAAAAGTTGTACTCAGGGATATTTTTTCTGCAGTAATTAGAATGAATATTTGAAAACCCGAATAATCATATTTCGGACAACTACTGAATCTGCATACCAAATTTCAATTTCCTAGCTGAATTAGGAGGGGAGATATGCATGGGGCGGACTAAAAAAAAAAGAAAAATCGATCAAAAAACCAGGGATCCGAAAAGAGAACGCCTGGTCCCTTTGGCTCTGAGTTCTGGTCCAAGATTTTTGATTCAAGCTCCTCCCTCCGATCCGGCTCCGGCTCCACAATTTTTAAATGAATCCCTCTGGCTCCAGCTCCCAGCCCCAAAATTTTTAAAAAGTGGCTTCGGCTCCAGCTCCAGCCCTGAAAAAATCGACCAGAGGGGGCCCTCCACCGTGCGGCTCCGCTCCGGATCTCTACTCTCAACATATAAGCGGAGTGCAAATTCTTTCACTTCCAGAAACATCATTATCATCTTATTACGATTAATACTGTCAAAATCACGTTCAAAAAGAAGAAAAAATTCTGGAATCCGCAAGAAGAGTAGCTCCGGCTGCAAGATTTTCAGTTTAAGTCGCTTCGATTTCATTGACTGGAGGGGCCCTCCTCTCTCCACCCTCCGTCTCCGGATTCCTACAATACAAAAACTCACATTTTCGAGATTGTGGGGGGGTGCAAAGGGGCTGATAAGTTGAAATCTCCAAAAGGAAATATCTAGGATATCGAATTAATTTACACGTCCAATTTCAACCAACCAGCTCGATTTGGAGGGGAGATGTGTGTTGATCAAGCTCAAAAAAAAAGAAGAAAATCTGCCCAAAAAACTACTTTTTTGGAGTGCTGTGAGGGGAATACAAGGGAGTTAAAAAGTTGAAATCCACAAAAGGCACATCTACGATACTTACTAAATCTGCATGCCAAATTTCAACCTTTTAACTCGATTTGATGGGGAGATATGCGTGGGCAAACTTGAAGAAAAATTTTTGGCAATTTTCCCTTTTAGAGAAAAATTCTAAATCATGGATATGTAACATATTCATCCATGTCAACATTTTAACATCAAGTTCAAAAATAATTCGTAATCATTTTTTATCGCGAATTTTGGATGAAAAACTTCAAATTAAAAACTTTACTCTTCTCTAGACGTATCCTGATATCCATGCCAGCATTTCAACATCAAGTCCAAAAATCATCCATATTCATCTTTCATTGTGAGTTTTATCGAACGGTCCAACTCTTAGAACATATTCATGTCAACATTTTAACATATAGTCCAAAAATGATCCTCAAGACTTATCCATGTCGACATTTTAACACGAAGACCAAAAAGCATCCATACACTCGTCTTTCATCAATAGTTTTCTTTAAATAATTTTTTTCAATTATTTTTTCATTTTTTAAATTTTGTTATTTCTTAATTTTTATAATTTTTAATTTTTTAGTTTTTTTACTTTTATTATTATTTTATTGTTTTACCATTTTTATTTCAACTTTTATCAATTTACACTTTTTTGAATTAGATATCCATGTCAATATTTTAACATGAAATCCAAAAATCATCCAAATTTGAAGCAGCATTCCCAACCCTGAATTTTAACGCCAAATTCCCATTTTCAACACTGAAATGTTATCATTTTAAAAATAAAATTCAATTTTTCGGAATTATTAGAGAAATTTCACGAAAAATCATTGCAGTTGACAACATTGCAAAAATGTTTCATCAAAAACGTAACGTAATCAGAAACTGATCACCAACCCTAAGACATATCCATGTCAATAAGAAAAACAGTTCAAAAAACTGTTTCTTTCGGAATCTGAGGGGAGTGCAAGCGAGTTAAAAAGTTTAAATCCACAAAAGGCACATCTAGGATACCTACTTAACCTGTGTACCAAATTTCAACCTCCTAACTCGATGGGGGGGGGGGGTATAAGTGTAACAAACTCAAAAAAATGAAAAAAATCGTCCTTAAAATCACCTTTTTCAGGCTGTGAAGGACGGGGGGGGATGGGTGAAAAGTTGAAATCCGCAAAAAGCACGTCTACAATACACCATGCTTAATTTCAACCTTCCAACTCGATTCGGAGGCGAGATATGTGTGGGATAAACTCAGAAAAATAAGAAAAACAGTCTATAAAAACCTCTTTTTCGGGATTGTAAAGGAATGCAAGAGAACTGAAAATTTTAAACCGCCAAAAGTCAGATCTAGAACTCTCTTCTGAATCTACGTGCCAAATTTAAACCTCTTAGCTTAATTTTGAGAGGTGACGAAGGGGCAAAAGCTTGTTTTCAAGGCCAAAAAGGGGGAAAATTCCCATATCTTCCCTTCTAATTGACCTATTATGGCTGATTTTTGGATTTTTTATACGAATTTTGATTTTTCATCAATTGACATTTAAAAAAAAAAAACGATTTTTGCGATTTTTATCCCCGAGCATCCCTTTACCAAAATTTGGACATGACTGAATTTCGACCCAAGGTCACCAGTTCAAATTTATTACTCAAATTTGACCGATTTTTGTCGGTATCGAACTGAGCATATAGTTTTAATCTTTGGGAAGAAAAAATGCAAAAAGAATAAATATCTAACGTAGCCAAAAATAGTCTCAATGGTCTTCTGTTTACCCTCCCCCCTTCCAGACTACGTAAGTTTATTTTCTGTAATAGCCTTGATTTCATTGACAATATAATATAGAAAATTAGGCAAAAAAAAATAAAAAGAATGTGTTTGTGAACGAAGCTTTCTTGTTTTCGAAATATGTACTGTAGGTATCTACCTAGCCATTTTCTTTGGCTCCAATTTGACGTAACTTTCTATGCTGTTTCACAGTATTATAAATGTGTACTTGTACTTATTATATATAGGTATACATTTAATTAAATGTAATCTTCGCCGATAAAGATTAAAATATGTTGAGTTTCATATTAGAAGGTCAAAGGTGATTCATTAAAATGGCCATGAACGTTAACATTCGCAACGAAAAACGCCACCTACTTCTTTATCCATTGAACTTGTAGCATATCTGAAGTGTGGGTACCTGCCTATATAACTATATACGTAGAATATGATACAATTTAATCGACCATCGATTCAAAGTTTTTATGATAATGAAAAAAGAAAAAAGGTAGGTACCTAGCTAAATAGCTAGTTAGCTACCTAGTTGAATGTGCAGTTGTGCAACGTGTTCAAATCGCTCGCTTTATGTGTGTAAGTTTGGTTTGTCAGCTTTCAATTATCGTTATCGTATGTATTTTTTTTTTTTTTTAATGGTGCAGATAGTAATTACGCGTAATGTGAGGGAAGAAATTATCATGCGATATAATTTCTAGTTCTTCTACTATAAGTACATACATTTACAACATTAAACTGCTATAGGTACATTGTATAAGAATGTTAGTACATAGGTTTGTGTATAGACGTCTACGATTCTACGTACAGTATGATAAGTGATGACTAAGTTAACGTGTTGTTATTCTGCGTGTATTAAAATTGTGCATGATACTCGAGCTAGAAAATTACTATTTTATGGAAATTTAGAAATTAATTCAATTAAATGTCTGAACGAAAACAAGATAGACGATTTCGCTGTACCTTGGAGGATTGTCGGATGCTTAAAAATGATATTTACGTGATATTTCGATATAGTAGTGGTACGGTGTAGGGGGAGGCGAAGGCAAGGCAGCATTATACAAGGGTGAGCAATACGGTCGTAATAAATTTGATACTTAGTTTTAGATGAGGTGTAAAGTGATGAATTTAGTTGAAATAATGTACCTACGATGGTGACGGGTGAAGGGGTAAAGGATAGGAAAAACATCGACGAACGTGGAGATTGAAATAATTAAGTATGAATAAAGACACGAACCTAAATTAATCATTTACTAATTTAAATCTTTTAACTTTGCTCGCAATGTATTTTATTGAGGTTTTTGTTTTGGCATTAAATAATACATCGATTTCGTTCGTAAGTCGTGAATCTTGAGTTTGACTCTTGATCCGTATCGTGTCTGGTGAACCGTGTGAGTTTGTGACAATGTTGGATTAGGTCTTAGATACTTGAATTAGATTTTACAGCTTGAATTTAAAATCCTGAGCTGCATATGTTGAACTACAATTTGAATTTAAGTTAAGGCTTGAAGGGTTGATTTATAAATTCGGACTCATCTTGATTCGTAATTTACTGAAAAGGAGTTGAAAACAAAGCTGTAATGATCGAAATAAAATCTTGGGATGTTCCTTCTAAAAACTTAATGAAAAAATATACGTCGCAATGCGTTGCTTTATAACATTGATTTTGGTACAATAACAGGAATAGGGACATGCCAATTGTTGCATTCATGAAATAAAGAAAAGGAACGTTCGGATTCTGCGATTTTTTTTTTTTAACAGTGATAGAGAAGCAGGTTGATATTGGAATGGATAGCTGAAACCACCAAAAGGCGCTTCTAGGACCCTTACTGCACCTACGTATCAAATTTCAAACCCCTAGCTTAATTTGCGAGGGTGATATGGAAGGGACAAATTTGGAAAAATGAGCACAATGGTCCCAAAAACAGCATTTTTTGTAGTTGTGAGGCAGTGCAATGAAGCTTAAAAATTCACATTTCGACATTTATTAAATTCACGTAGCAAATTTGGACCCTCCAACTTGATTCGAAGGTGAGATATTGGGAAAAAGAAAATTGAAAAATGAAAAAAACGTCCAAAAAATTACTTTTTTCGGGCTGTAGGGGTATATAAGGGGGCTAAGAGGCCAAAACTCCTAAATAGGGCGTTTAAGACCCACACTGAATCCGTGTACCAAATGATAATCCCCTTCCTAACTTTAGAGGCAAGAAAGATATGAGAAGACAAACTCAAAAAATGAGAAAAATTGTCCAAAAACTACTTTTTTGGAACTGTGAGGAGATGCAATGTGACTGAATAGTTTGAACCCTCAAAAGCCACATTTAAGACCCATATTAAATCTGCATACCAAATTACTAACCCGCAGCTCAATTAGGGGGACATGTACAGTATGTGAAAAATGGGTGTTTTTTCAAGGTCAAAAAGGAGAAAAATCCGCATATCTTCCTTCTTGATTGACCTAAAAGGCTAGTTTTTGGATATGTTATGCAATGTTATATTCTGTATTGATTGGCTCAAAAAAAAACATTTTTTGCGATTTTTGCCCCTCAGCACTCCCTCCTCCAAATTTGGGAATTAATTGCCTGAAATTTGAAACCAAGAGATTTAAATTTAGAAGCAAAGGAAGGAACAGAACGAACTACTTCTTGATTTTGCTGCAGTAAATTTTCTCCTCATTAGGCTCATGCGTAGGATTGGTCCAAGGGGAGGGTTTGAGAGCAGAATTTCAATTTTCGGTGCTCATAAATTGAAAAATTTGATATTGTATTTAACTCACCTTGCAAGACTCGGCGGGACTACGACGATGACGATGGAAAAAATTGTACTTTTGACCATTAATTTATAATCATGCTTGCGTAATTTATACAATTTTTTGGTCTTGATAGCCCAGTTTTGTAGGAAAATTCACATTTTTTTCGTCCATGGGGTTTTAATACACCCCCCCCCCCCCATGGCCGTACGTGGGCTTGCTCCTCATATATGAACAGGCGAGTTGAAAGCGAGGAAATTAACAAAGAAAAATACATCACCTTTTTTTTCAGTAATGAAACGGAGGTACTGAGCCCCCCCCCCCATTCCAGACCTAACTCCACGTATTGGAATAGTTCTAAACTCGCAGATGTAAATTCTACATTAAAATTTCTTTTCACGTTTTTCACTTTATAAGTTGCCTGAAATTAATAAAATTTGTTTTGAAATTTTAAAGCACGCTCGATGATGCAGATAAATTGAAAACTGTAAAAAAATTTATACTTAGACCTGTGTGTTATTTCGAGTGTTTAATCTAATCACACTTACATGTATCTGCGAGCTTATAAATCCAACCTAGTTACTAAATTCACTAGGCATCCGTATCATTAAAAAAATAAGTCTTTTAGGTACAAATTATGGGTTTTTGAACCCTTTTTTTTTCTCCTTCTTTCGTTCAAAGTGAAATTCAATGATCCGTGTAAAATTATACGCCGAGCCGCAAATTTTTAATACCTACCTACCTATGCAGGTGTAATAATAAACTGTAAATTAGCAAATAAAATTCAAACATTCCGTTATGTCTTTTAATAGGTATACGATGTAGTTTATACCATACAAATAACGTATTATATACGATTCCAGTTCGGCTAATAAGTTATAAAAATATTTGTAAAATTTTTCATCTCCATTGGGAACGTCTCTCACGTCTTCTTCGACATTCGCAGCTTCATTCGTTACTTTCAATTTATTCCTACATGTTATTATGGTATACCGAATAGGGGGAGGGGGCGGAGGTGGACATCGAATTCATTGAAGCATTAAAACGAACAATTTCCTGGTTTTATGTAAAATAACGATTCATTTGATTGCTGTCGAAAGCGAGGAATGGTAGCAATGCTACCAGGTGAGGTATTCGTGTCTGATCTGTCTGGGAGCATAGCTCGAATCTTTATCGATTGCGATTGTTCTTCGATGTGATTAAATTACAATTAATTAATCGAACATATATAAGATGGAATTAAAACGTTTTTTTTTTTTTTCGTGTTATTACCACGTTTCTATTTAGTTTTAATATGAATATTTTGCATAATTAATGGCAAGTTATGTGTGAATGGAAGGTTTTTCTTCGTAATATGTATGTGTAGGTTTACAGGTGAATTTTTAATTTTGAAAATTTAATTAATTTACGACCATATCAAATTTATTAATGGTTTAAATTATGAGTTTTTTTTTTCAAGTACCCAACAACCCGCTTATTTTTCAAATTCACATTTAAAAATATAAATTCAAAAATCACCAATACTCGAATAGGCACCTTTTATCCGCGTTTAAATGTCAAAATCCGCATCGATATAATATTCGCATACTGCCAAGTTGGGACAGGTATAGGTATAGGGGGTACCTTACCAACCTAGTCGAATATCGAGTTATTGTAAATACGCAGCCGGTCGTATCTTGTCATCGTCGAATGATGTGCCGATGGGTTCATTGAACACTATACGGTAGGTGTAATCGAACAGAAAATGAAATTAATTGCGGTAGTTTATTAAAAGCTTGGATGGTTGGTCAAGGATACGATACGCCGTTGAGGTCATGACCTAATTTCATTTAAGGTTAAAAATTTTTCGCGAAAAAATTTTAATCCTTTTTGACGGTGTATATTTGACGATGTGTAATAAAAAAGAAAAAAAAAATAGTTACCACGAAAAATGATTCGTAATTTTCGTATTATACCCGGCGCACGGACCCGACGCGGCGAGACGAAACGAGTTCGGCCAAGCACCGCATTTCAAACACGTACGAATATCAACAACTTCGCGAAATCGTCTTTAAAAATATAATTTTGCGCGAGATAAATGACGCTGAGAAATGCTCCAAATGTCGTAGTTGAAATATTATTTATTACAGCAGTTTTACCTTCGCGTAATAAATATTGAAATGATAAAACGAGCGGACTTTTCGTGAATTTTTATGCTCTTTTAGTCTTCAGTTGTATGTACCTATGCATCGTATCGTATCGTCGCGAATACAACCAAAGAATATGATGCGATATCATGTCGCCAAAATGTTACCGTCTAGACATTGCGGAACACCCTGTATGAAATATACACTTGGCAAGTACCTGATAAGAAATCTTATTTCAAAGTTTGTTCACATTCCAAGTATGTGTGTGTGTGTGTTTTTTTTTTTTTGAAAGATTACGTTTATACTTTGCTATACTTCGTATAAATTTACCTATACTATGCATATTTTAGTAGGTACTCGTATCTCTATTAGGAAGTTTTGTTATTCACTCGGAGGGGAGAGGGGGGGTAAAGAGAGAGGAGCAGCGGCATGTTGAAGATTTAATATACGAATGGTTTTTGAAAAGTATTTTTAAATTATGATGTATGAATATTGAGCAAGCAAGTGACTCGTAATCGTAAAAATACAATTTAAATACGACCTGTTGTAAGTAGGTATAGCCTATGTATCATTTCGTGAATATTTGAATAGATCAAATACCTATAAATAAATACAGTGTGTACCTATTCTATGAGCTAAAGTCAATCGTCGATAATTAAATAGGTATAGGTTACTTATAGGTTACCTACTTGTTAATTGATGCTTAGTATTAATTTATTGTGATCGAGTTGAACCGCTTTGTGAAAACAAAGAGGGAAAAAGGTAATAATAAAAGTCTAAAATTCTGCAAAAAAACTCATCTCTTTCTATAGGACGAAGAAAATGTACTTTGAAAATCCCTAGCAGTTTATCCATTGAATATATATTGTAAATTTGAAGTACATCTGGTACATTAAGCATGTGAATATTAGCATAGCCACATAAGTAGTAGGAGTGCGTGAGGGAGGGGGAGGGGAGTACGGGAATTATTTCAGGACTTTTGTACAATGTTTGATCTGAAGAGTTCAGAGACTGTGTAAGTTTTTATTCCCAAATTTCCCTGTTTTTCTAGGGTTAAAATATATTTTTATGTTGGAAAAATGGCTCAAATAAGGATTCATCCCCTCCTAGCATGATTGATACCGCTATATCTGGAGCTGGAGAGGAGTATGAAGTGTAAAACAAGAGAAACCAGAGTAAAAATGTTGTATCAAAGTTGTAGTGTAATTTTATTCACGCCTATTTATGTAATGAAAAACGAAGCTATTGAATTCTGATCTGTTGGAAGGGGTAGGGGTGATAGGAAATTCATTCTGTAATTCATTAAAAATCGTTCTGTTGTAAATTCTATAGGACTTTTTGTAGAATGTCAAAAGTTTCATTTTTATAGTTTTTGCACTTTTCCACTTCCTAAACTTTTAAGGTAACTGAATTTAGTCTCAAGGTCATCCCCACTCATGCATATCTAATTCGCCATCATACTAAGTAAGCTGAGAAATCGCTGAAATTCTATGATTAGACTTAGAATAAAATAACTGAAAGTAAAAGTGACCTTGGCGAGTGTATTCGAGCAGCTGTGAAAATCATCAGTAGGTAGTCATTATTTTTCACCTCAGTTGCTGAAATGTTGTACATTTTTTTGATTTTAATTTACTTGATGACTTTACTAAAAAATCTTTTAGAGCTTTGGAGTCAGATACTACTTTTTGAAGGACTTTGGTCTCTCTCAGCTCCAAAGCTAATTGAGTTATTTTGAAGAACCCTTGCTGTAGTTCTGGAGTTGAGTTCTTTTAAAGCAAAGTGTTGCGCTGCAGTTTTGAAGTTGAACTATTCTACAGTTGAATGTGGAACTGTTGCTCTGGCTCAGGGGGCAGCCTTCTGCTATTAAAAATCTTGGAATCTAAAGCTATGCTACTTCCATTGAGAAGTTGGACTCAATCTGTGAAACTGGGTTGTTTTAGTTCCGAATATAAGGCTCCCGTACCAGCTGCGGAATCTGGATTACTTTGCATTCAAAATGCTAGGTTCTAGTTGCACAGTCAAACTGATTTGATTTTGAATCTAAGGCTACTGCTCCAACTCGGTGGTCCAGCTGCTTCTATTCAAAACATAAGGCTCTAGCTACGGAGCCAAACTGCCTTGCTTCTGAATATAAGACTCTCGCTGCTTCTATTCAAAACGTTGAGCTCCAGCTGAGGAGTCAAACTGCTTCCATTCAAAATGTTAGGCTCTAGTTGCGGAGCCAGGCTTTGGTTTGAAATGTTGGGCTCTAGCTGCCGAGTCAGACCGCTTTGGTTCTGAATATAAGGCTCCTGCTCTGGTTCTGGGGTCTGGCTACTTCCTTTTAAAATGTAAGGCTACAGTTGTGGGGCTCTAGCTACAGAGCCAGAATGCTTTGGCTTGAATATAGGTTTGTGACTATAGTTCCAGAGTCAGGCTGCTTTCATTCAAAATGTTGGGCTCTAGCTGCAGATTCAGACTGCTTTGATTCTGAGTATAAGGTTCCTGTTTTGGCTCGGAGGGCTTGCTGCTTCTATTCGTAATGTAAGGCTTTAGCTGCGGAACCAGACTTCTTCCATTCAAAATGTTGGACTCCAAACGCAGAAGCAGCTAGCTCTGGTTCTGAACATGAGGCTCTCACTCTGATTTCGGAGCCATACTCTAAAATGAGCCTTATTCCGAGAGATTAAAGCCCTGAAAGTGGCCCATTTTTTGATGAATTTGCGATTAGTACTCGCCCTTTGGCTACTTGGATTTAGAAAGATGAAAGATTTGATATCCTACAGTAATATTGCCTTTCGAGGGTTTCAATTTTTAATCTTAGTTTTTCATGATTTTAGAGCTTTTTTTATATCGCTCCTTTTTCGTTATAATTTTCTACTGATTAATACTTTGGCATGTTTACTACAACATCATTTTGCAAAGGATTTCAAAGAAAACAATTTTCCACGAGAGGACTAGGATTTGGGGAAGTACCATAAGGATAGACTTATTAATAACATCATCGGGAAAAGCGATCATTTTTGTGAATATTTTTCTCCATACACCATTCTTATCTCTTCTAACCTTCATTTATGGTTCAGGTAAACTTGAAAATCGGATTCAACTGAATTTGACTTTGTTTCTTTTAAATCTCCAAGTATGAAAAAATAAATATTTATTTCTGTTACAAAATACGAACGAACGAACGAACGAAAATCCTTCGATAAATTACTATGATCAAATGCACCTTGTTTTGATATTGAAATATGGACGAGAAATTGAAAATTTCAACCTGTCAAATGCATCACTGGTTGCCAACGAACGTATAAATCTAATACATTGTAGAATACAATATAATTAATTTACTATATATCGATGGTAAACTCGATGCGATGGTGAAAAATATATTCGCGACGATAAATATTATGTAGATAGGTACCTCTCTCTACCTATACCTATACCACCTAAACGCGTCATATGAAACGAAAAGATTGAAATTTCATTCGCTAATAGTTCAAATATTCGAGAACGAACGCCTAAACCGAACACATTTTCGATGTCATTGCCCCAAAATGTAAACACTACGTAGGATACGTCTCGTAAAACTGTATAGTAAATATCGTGAATCGCAAGGTCGTCCATCAACCCCTTGATACGGTTGCTTGGTAACAATCGTTGACTTCGTACTGTTATATAACAAATATTGAAATTCGGATTTTTGATTAGCAGCAGCAAAAAAAAAAAAAAAAAATACAAAAAAGTTTTAGATGAAAAATTCACCGAAGATGTTTTTTTTATCAGCTCGTTGGCAAAAAAAAATTATCGAGGTTTTTTTTCACTTTTTTGTTTGAATACTTACACATTCGATGAGAGTGCTTTGTACGATAAAATTAGATCAGAGTTCAATAACCCGATGTGTTGTGATGTATTGAAATGAAGGTACAGTCTATAGTCGTATTGGATTGCATAAATGAGTTGAATATTTAATTTGTTACATATTTTTTTTGCGCTCGTATTAAGATGAACTCTAAGTGTATCAAATGTCATTAGTGAAAAGATTTTCAATTTTCATTTAATTGAAAATATAATTTTGTTTATTTTTTTTTTCTACAACTAAGACCAGGACGACGCAATGTGGTGTAGGTATTTCTTATTTTTACCTTAAACTGCTTACGTTTGCATTTTATGAAATTCCTACCAAGGAACGAACGAACGAACGAACGAACGAACGAACGAACGAACGAACGAACGTTGGATAAACTGTAAATTTATCGCAGTGAATTTATTTTATAGAATTTTTCCATTTACTATTACCTTCAATTTTGTTATTATTATTATTATTATTATTATATAATTATTGTAATAGCCGGAAAGAAATTTTAATATACGGTGTAATTTTTTCTTAATACACGTACAAAGTTTCATACGTATCAAGGGCATCGTGTTTTATAACTCGAATTAAAATTATAAAAAATTTTTTTCGATATCTACGTGTTTTCAAAGCGAATTTTTGTAGGCTAAATAAGCACTAAAAATGATCTGAATTATCAGCGGTAAAATTTATCGCGTGGCGAGTATATAAGCACATTACATACATATTAAGTGGATATCATTTCAAAATTTCTAAAATAAAAGATACGATAGATATATTCAAAGGCCATTGGCTTACATGTACGTATAAGTATCAATGTATAAAATATCAAACGTCAATAATTCAAGTATTCCCATATCATGTGATATGTTGTACAGTGAACAGCGTGTGTATGTAATATACCTACGCACCCATCATTTTATCTCACCTTGGAGCTGAAGATAACACGAAATTGTTACATTTAATATTTTGATAAAAAAAAAAAAAAACATTGGAATTGTGCGTAAACCTTCCTGTGAATTATTTTTTCCGTTTTATTGGGATCTATACATCACGATTGTATTTTTTTTTTTTTTAGTCTAGTGGCATGTTCTGTGTGTTATTATCAGCAAGTATTTGAAACTGGTGCAGTTGTATATGGAAAAGTTTATAAAATTTGTGAGTATTTATTTTATTGGGTTGAAAATAATTTTGACTTTGAGTTGTAAAGCTTATTTTATCACCTTTTTCATTTATTATATCCTCTGTTGAACTTGAGTTATATTCTAAGTTGATCTACCCTATAGTCGGTTTTTTAAAAAATTTTGTTTGTCGTAAATGTGATTAAGAAGATTTCAGTTTACAATTTATAATTCAAAATTCGTGATCTTTTTAGAAATTTTCCAAAATAAGAATGGAATTTTAAATTTAAAAAAAAATTCGATATCATTTTATATTTTTTGATGATTTTCAGTTCTTCTTTATGAGAATTGAACAACGCTGAAATTCATAGTATCACTTGAATTTATACTTTTATTCATACTAAGCCCATTTTTGAAACTTATTTTAGTTCTATTGACTTTTTCAAACCTCATAAAGATCTAAAAACGATTCAGAGATGAAAAATTTACAAAAAAAATAACGTTTGAGAGAACGTTCCGGAACAGTAAGAACGGGGACATTTATTGTTGTTCTCAGTTCTTCGTTTTTATTTCATTTTGATTAAAATTGGTGTCTTGATTAGCACAGTATGGTTTTTACGTTTTACTTCTTTGATTTTTGTTTTATTTTCTCCAACAAGGGTTGTAAGAAGTACATAAGATCAAAACGGATCTTTTTATAATGTGACCTTCTTCACCCTGAAAAAAAGTAGAGTACCTTCCTAGAGAAATTTTTCACCTAGCCTCATAAAATTTGTCACTATAAAAGTATCTAAATTCAAAATTCCAATGTGTTGGGAGGGGAGGATGCTGGTTTGTTGAACAGTAAGGATACATGATTCTTGAGCACACCCACGATTTTTCATCTCGACATAAGATGAAGGTGGATGATCAAATGAAAAAAAGTACTTTGGGGGCATGGCTTAGATGAAACCAACTTCCAGGATAAGGATAGGGGGAAGTAAAAATGAAAAATTTGTCCTCTAAAATCAGTAATTTTGAGCAACATTTTTTGCAGAGTGAAATACAGGATGCCTATGGTATAAAAACACTGTCTTTTGGGACCCAAGTTCTCAAAAATGAAATATATAACAAATAATTGCATGCTTGAATGAAACGAAGGTGAAATTTTGAGAAAAATTGATTTTTCAGTACTAAAATGGCATTTTTAGAAATTTTAAATTCATGTTGGGTTATTTGTGAGGTCAACCTATATTTTGCCAACTTGGTATGATTTACAGGGAAGTGGTGCCCCCAACCAATATTCTTGAAATTTATCAGAACATATACATGGGGGAAGGAGCGGGAAGAGGAAAGAGTAAACCGAGACTCAAGGGCTCAATGTACAGTTTACATAGCATAATATGCCAGAGAAACGAAAAAAGTTGGATTTTTTTCATCTAAAAATAATTTGGCTCATCACACGCCTAGTGACGCTAAGTTTTTCTCTCTTCTACGCCACGTTTTCCCAAGTCAACACACGCAACAAAAAATTTGTGCTCAAACGAGAACGTTCTAGGGGTGTAACAGATTAATAATGAAAAAAAGGATATAACGATAAAGAAACTGGTCAGTACACTCGACTAAACGAAAGTGACATCGACACTTGGTTTTAGCAAAAATTCACTATTCAAGCGCAAGACTTATGATGGATAAACTTAAAAAACTGAGGCTCATTACACACCTAGCGATGCCACGTTTTCCAAAATCAACGTGCGCAACGAAAAATTCGCGCCAAAACGAAAACATCGCGTCGTGTTTCCAACGCAATGTTCTCGTTTTGGCGCGAATTTTTTGTTGCGCGCGTTGATTTTTGAAAACGTAGCGTAGCACAAAGAACGTAGCGTCATTAGGTGTGTTATAGGACGCATTGACTTGGTAGTCAGTCTCAGTTTTGATGAAAATTATTGTTGGCGTTTGGGTGACCAAAAAAGAATAAAAATTTGAATATTTTTTTAGTCAAATGAAAACTTTTAGATTTGAGGAATTTTAAAATTTCATAGCATAACCATCATCCTCGTATTAATACCAAAAACTTCATCTGCAGTCTCGACCTCGTAGATTGGAAAATGCGTACATGATGCATGATGATGGCTTTTCAAACATCCAAATATGTATATATATGAGAAAAGTTCTGATTTATCTTTGTACTAATATGTTTTAATACATCTACTCGGTTATCATTTAAATACTAACGTGGTATAATTTAGATAACGCATTTTAACGGTTATTTTTTGTTATAGGAGTTTTTAAAATGAAAGTGTTGTGTATGGAAAATAGCTACCTATACTAGAAATGTACCTATTATAAACCCTATAAAAATTTCTGCGATAATATCTGACATTGGTTTCCATCTAAATCATTTGTACTTAATTTAATTACCGACGATGATTTTGTCTTCGAAATCAAACTCATATACGCACAAGCCCATATAATATGAGTACCTAGTATACTGTATGTATACCAGATTCAAGGCTGTCCATTGCTGATATCTAACGTTTGTACAGAAAAAAAAAAACATTTCGATAAATTAATTTTAATTATGCTTGATAGATGGATATCAAGTGGCTAAATTTAGTCCAATTTTAACGCGATTTTAAATTTAATATGTTTGTAGTTGAGTATACATTTAACGTTCAACTTATGTTTTATGAATTTAGGTACTTCCCTATCTGAAAAAAAAAATACATCGCAATTTATTGCGTTTTGAGTCTGATTTTCCTCAAGTAAAGAAGATATAGAAATTGCCCATTCATGAAATAAAAAAAAATTGAACAGTGGGATATTTTTACTTCAGTAGGGATAGGGGTAAAGGTAAATATTGGAATAAATATCTGAAACCCCAAAAAGGTGTATTTTCAGGACAACTACTAAATCTACTCACCAAATTTCAACTTCCCTGCTGAATTAGGAGAGGAGATATGCAGGAGACAAAATTGAAAGTCAAGAAAAACCAACCAAAACCCACTTTTTCGGGGCTGTGGGAGGAAGCAAGGGGGCTGAAAAGTTGAGCCCTTCCCCCAAAAGACACATTTAAGACCCTCTCCAAAAATTGGAAAAACCGACTAAAAACTATTTTCCCGAAGTTCTGATGGGATGTAAGGGAGCTAAAAGATCAAATCTCTCAAAAATCACATCTACGGCTCCTATTAAGTCTACATATCAAATTAATTTGGAAGGGAGATAGGGGAGGAAACGTCTGTTTACAAGGTCAAAAAAGAGAAAAAAACCCCATATATTTTTTCGTAATTGTCACAGGAAACTGAAATTTGGATATGTCATACAACTTTTGATTTTCTATTGACTGGACCAGAAAGAAACAATTTTTACGATTTTTGACCCTCAGCACTTCCTCCCCTAAATTTGGAAGTAATTGAAATTTGACCCAAGTTCAGCTTCACTCAAAAATATCAAATCCACTGTCAACTGAAGCCTACTGCTCAAATTTGACCAATTTCGGTTGGTATCACAAATGATTTTTCAGTTGGCAGGCTGAAAATTGTCTAAATGATCTTCTAGGTCCCCAAAACGGATATTGTTGATGTTTCTTTCTGCATCCGCCATTGATCGATAGTCTGTGATAGCTTGGTTTTCGTTGACACTTTGACATAGAAAATCAGACTAAAAAGAATTGTGGGTTATTTTTTCTCAAACGAAGGTAGGGAGCAAAGGTAGATATCAGAGTAAATATTCGAAACCTCGAAATAGCACATTTAGGAGACCCTGTACTCAATCTACATACCGAATTTCTACTTCCTAGATCAATTTGTGGGGGAAAATTACAAGGAGCCAACTCAAAAAATAAGAAACCCCCAGCGAACAACAACATTTCTTAGGCTATGAGGGGATGTGATGAAGCTGAAAAGATGAAATCCCCAAAAGGACATTTATGACTCCTACCAAGTCCATGTATACAATTTCAACTTCCTGGTTCAATATATATGGTAGAGAAGAGAGGGGGGGCAGTCCTTTTTCAAGGTGAAAAAGGAGAATAACCTCCATTTCTACCCTTCTAATTGACGTAGGAAGCGAATTTTTGGATATGCTGTACAAATTTATATTCTCAGTTGATTGGCCCAATAAAGATTAATTTTTTCCCCTCCAGCACCCCCTCCCCCAAATTTAGATATTCTGATTTTGTGTCAATCTGAGTCTATTGATCAGATTTGAGCAATTTTGATCAGTATTGAGCCGAGTAAATAATTTTAGTTTTGGGAAAAGAGTATCAAAATCAGTTCTAAATATGTATCTGGTTCTGCTAAAAATAGTCTGAATGGCCTTCTAGGACCCCAAAATGTATTTTGTTGACACCTCTGTCCCCCGTCCCCGTCCGCTCATCTACTGCAGGTCGGTAGACCGTGATAGGCTGGTTTTCATTGACAAATTGGCGTAGAAAATCAGGCTAATAATTTTGGTCGAATGTTTTCCTAACATGTCAAAAAAATATGACATTATAACTTATTTCGCTCACACATCGTACATAAAAATTGGACCATACTAAAAGTAAAACTTTTTACATATTACGTATAGTCGTGTGCGGACAAATTGAATTTAAAAATTGAATCAATGTAACGAGATTGGGAAACAGTGTGCTTACTGATGGGTATATGAGAGTATACTTCTCCTGCTGTCGACCTACCTATCTACCTAGTAACTAGTATCTAGCTACCTACCTACCTACACACGTAAATTAATGTATGAAAACTTTTATTAATTTTTGTCTTTTTGCGCGTTGTCTTTGTAGATAGGTAGTTGGTACGAGTAAAAGAAAAGTTCTTTCACCTTTCAATATACGATTTGATTATAACCTACTAGAATAGATTCTATACACACGTCGAACAATAACCATATTTGCTTTGTGTAATACGTTTACTAGCGCGGTTATAATGGGAATGTGGTATTGCAGACTGAGGCTTCGATGATGACGCCGATTCCACTATTCGTTTTGCACCTATAGTAAGTAGTAGGTAGCTAGGTACCTCTACCTACCTACCTATACCTACCTATATATACTATAACGGTACATTGCGAGCTTTTTGTTTTCGCTTACCTACATCGCATATCGCGCCAAAAGACGAACAATTTCTGTTTTCTCGAATCGTCGCATCGTGTCTTGTCTGGTCGTCTCGGGTCTCGCTATAAACGTACTTTGAAAAACTTCACATTTTACCCGGAAGATTTTTTTCTTTCAATTTATATTTTAAACACGTACCATCGCGTCTTATAGGTAATATCTACGTATATATTTGTACTTGTGTTCAAATAATATCATCGTTCTGATGTAAAGATTCATCGTATTAACCGGTTATGTGTTAGAGCTATAGAGAGGTAAGGTGTCATTGAAAATATTAGAATACTATTGTAACTTGGGTTAATGATTAATCACAATTTTTATTGTTGATTCATTAACAAGATGATGTAATGTATAATGAAACTACACAAATTACATGTAACACTCTTCGATATCTCAGACACATAATGATATTTTATTTGTCTTATCTATTTTCTTTTTTTCTAAATTTTTTTTTTCATTTTACCTTGCAGGGTTACTATAGGTATCTTTCTTCAGTGTAGCTGATTGATTATATATACTTATATTTTTTAGTCTAATTATCAAAAACATAACATATCGAGTATTTTTACAACATAACGACTTATTTTCACCTTCATTTTATATTATTTTCTGGCAGCCGGTGTTTTACCTATACCTTTACTTTACTTCCTGTTTTAAATCTTGGAATTTATTCGTTTTTTTTTTATTTAAAAAAAAAAAATTTTTTCTTCTCTAATTTTACTTAATATTATATTGGTGTAATTATATAGAAGTAAAGTTGAATATTGGAAATTGGCCAGTGTAGTGGAGCATTGAAAGTAATTTTACGTAACATTACCTACATAAATATATACGAGTAACCGAGTGTAGATAGCTACATTCATGTGAGCAACGTTCATTAACACTTTTAAAGTTCCGCAACAGTGAGATTTTCGTGTAGTTTTCGTTGATCATCGCTATGTGCAATTTTTTTTGCGCATTTATAGCCTGATTTTCTTCGTTATACTGCTGTCAAAGAAAGATAGACGATTATGGGTTAAATAACCCACGACGAAATGTGCGAGCGAGTGTGCCCAACAGATGTTTCATGGTCCAAGAAGTTCATTTTGACTGTTTCGAGCCATACTAGATATTAATTTTTTTTACGCTCGGCATAATCTCGATAATTGAAGGAAGGTAAGGGTGGGGAGGGGATAAATTTTTTTCAATGGCTGGGTGGTAAAATTGTTTTTGTGAAGTTGCTGCGAGTAAAGCAACTTTTTAAGGATGTAAATTCTTCTTCAAAGCACTAAGGAAAATAGGTTGAGCTCTTGAAATATTGTGCAGAAGTGTAGAAAAATGAAGGTTTTAAAAGGTTCTGGAAGTTCAAGGCTGTTGATTGAAATTGTAACACAGAAACAGGAACTACGACTGAAAACTAGAACTGAAATAAATCTGCTCCAGCAATTTTGTAACTGAAATTCATTTCAATTGTTATTAAAATAGCTCAATTTTGGCTATTTATGGACATATATGGACATTGAGGTCTAAAAGGTTGATAAATGGCAAGGACTTGGAGTTACTCCAAAGGTGGGATCAAAATAACCCCCAAACTCTCTAATTTCAGCTTGACTCCGAAGTCAAATCGGAGCAGGAGTCAACATATTTAGTCTGAAATGAATCAAAAGAGAGTCGGAGTCAGACATTAAAAATTGCACTGTAGCTGAGTCAAAGTCAACAGTCAGATTCAAAAAGTTGTTTTATCTTCCATTCACCGCGAAGTCAAGACAGTGATATTGAAAGTCAGTGATTCATAGCTCCAGAATTAGATGGAGTCAAGAGTCAAATTTTGAAAATTACTTTGGAAACGTAGCAGAGTCTTTCAACAGTTTTAGCTGACTCTACAGTCAAAGAGATAGAACTATAGTTGGTAGCTCTCATCACAACTCTTTAGGCATATTGGATTGAAAAATTATTCTTAATGGTTAATCGGGAACTGAAGACCTGCAGCTACGTTAGAGTCTGAGTCGAAATAACTCCAAATTCTAAAAACATTCCCAAGCTCAGGCTGTACAGGCTTCTGCAGTTCTTCTACAATTGACTTGTTTGTCCTTTGCTTTGTCTATGGGATCTTCAGCATTCTTCTTCAGACCCACATCTCAAAGGCATCTGTTCTTTTTTCAGCTGCCTTCAATATTCACGTTTCTACTGCATACAAAAAAAAAGAAAAAAAAACAGGAAACACTAGGGTCCTTATCAACTTTATCCCTATCTCTTTGGATATCTTCTGATTACATGTGGTATTCTATAGTTTGGTTATTGCTGATTTTCCCAGTGCAATTTGTCACTGTATTTCTACCAAAGATTCAACCACTGGCCTCTATACTTGAGCCCAAGTAAACAAAGGTGTCAACCTTCTCATATTTTTTCAGAACATCAGACTCTGAAAGACACTCAGTCCTGTTTATAACCATAGCTTGAGTTCTTGTAGTATTGATGCAAAGTCCCAGTTCTTTGCTCTTTGCTTACATTCGATTGTTTATCTCCACCAGCTCCTCTTCATCTGCTACAACCATAACTTTGCCATCAACTGAAACTCTTCTATTCCAGTCTTCGAGTGCCTGTCGCATGATATATTTACCATACATATTAAATAGCATATGGGACAGTATTCATCCTTGTCCCACTCCTCTCTCTGTCCAAAAAGTAGAGTCTTCACCAAACCCTCGCTACTTCCACTTTCCCTTGAGTTGAAGGAATCTTTTCCATTACAGGGCAAGAAGAATGTAGGATAAAGATGTTTTTAATGTTGGAAAAATTAAAAATTGTTCAAGTTTGAGAAAGTGATGATTGAGTGTAACTTATTGGCTGCTGATCCTACATTATTTCGATTTTTTTCTCGTATATTAATCTTTTGCAAACATTGAGGAGCTAATCCCAAGTACCTGATAAAAAAGTTGATAAAATTAATAATGATAATTATTGCTCTTTAAATTCGAAATTTAAGTACCAAATTTTCCAGTAATTCTTAAAAGAAAAAAATTTTTTTATTCAAGATCCTATTCTGATTTATTTTTTAGTTTACCTAATCTGGTGGAGATTTTTGTTCAGTTATCAATAAATGTACAGACCTACGTAATATAGCTGTAAAAAATTATAACTCATCGTTAACTTTAAGTGAAAATACGTATTACGTGTGTAACTGTTCAAAGTTAGAATTCTGACAATAGACATCGTAATACGTAGGTAGTTTATTCTAGTATATGATTCTTTTCAATGATTTGCTGTGCTGCGTCGCGACGTTATTTCACTTTTCTTTTACCATCATAACGCGCAGGTTAATAAAGGCATAAAACATTACTTTTTATAGGAAAGTAATTCGTAGTCTGTGCCTATATAAAAGATTTAAGACGCTATTAAAATTTAACCGATTCATTTCGATTATCAATTAACGAATTTCACTTTTTTGCTCACTCGACGAGATATACGGCCTATGACGAAAACATTGGCAATAAAATTCGACGACTGGTCATGACGTATTTGTAATATTGCCCATGATCTATGACATAGTTATTCTTAGAAAATATTTCCAAACAAGTGCCAGATAGGTATACTTTACTACTTATACTATTGTAGTACTGTGCTGCAAAAGCCCTACTCTGAACCGTTTTTCAACCTTCAAAACGGTATTTACTATGGCCTGTTAACCTATATACGTATTTTTGTTTCGGTGCTTCGTTTAAAATTGCATTTTATGTGCATTGTTTTGTAAAAATAATGAAATTTAATATGGTGAAGTTTTAAAAGATTATTATAATTTTTTACCCTTTTTTTTCGTGTTTTTTATTAGTGTTAAGTACCTTGTACTGCAACTAGTTGATGATGTCGAATTTTCTAGCTTTTCTAAAATTTCATATTTTTGGAAAAAATGTCATGCTCTGTAGTGACACAAAAAGGATCCTCTGTGTGAATTTTTTTTTTCAATTTTAAAAAGCAATAAAATTTAGTATTTAGAGTATTTTCAGGTACCTAAATATGGTGAAATACTCCCTTCCTCAGGTGTTAAAAATTTTCATGTAACTTCAGTAGTATCTATAAGTAAAATTTTTCAGTCAAAAAGTTTCCTTTTATTTTTCTGGAGAATCATTAGTGGATTTAAAATGGAAAAATAATGAATTCTTTCACCTGAAATATTGTCCAAGTTGAGGAACCAGTCAAGATCAAATTGTTGATCTGACTTCATTATCCTATTCAGGCATGAAGTTGTGGGGGCCTTGATTGATTTTTCATTTCACCAATTTAAAGGTGCTGAATGTAAATTCTGTGTTAATTTTTCTGTAATCTCTTATTTAAGATTTGACTCTCCCTCATCTCCCCTCCTTCTGGTATATCAATGTCTACAACTCTGCGATTATCTGGTTCAGCCAAAATTTCAATGATGTGATATGATATTGGGTTTCAAGCTGAATAAGTTTGTTTGTCCCCGCGTAAAATCTGCTTCTGTATGTAACAATTTCAACTTTTCTTTTGTTGATTTTTACCTTCTCCTCCTCCCTCTCCTCCCTTCCTTTAAAGTAAAAAATTTTGAAAACATTCACAAAATCCTGATTTTTCTCTATTAAATTTTCGTATCAAAATGTATTTTTTCGATATTTTAAACAAAGATGGTAAGTGGAAGGAGGCAAAGTAAATACCTACATTTTTCTATTGATAACCATCTGCAAACATGGCACCTTTTACTTTTTAATAAATTTAATTCCGGATGAAAATTTTTGATCACCTATAGAGTATCTAAAAAAGTAAAATACATGGTTTTTCCATCTGAATTTGTGTAACTTATTCAAAAATCAGCCCTCTAGGTCGATTAAAAGGGTAGATATATGGGATTTACCCCTTTTTTATTTTTATAAAAAGTTGTTTCTTCCATATCTCCCCTCAACTTAAGTTCCTGGGCTGAAATTTGGCATATGCATTTTATAGAAATTCTAGTTGTACTTTTTGAGGCTTTCGACTTTTTAGCCCCGTTGCAACCCTTCACCGTCCCGAAAAGGTAATTTTTTTGCACAATTTTTCTTAATTTGTGAGCCTGTTTCTTCTCATTTCTCTTTACCAAATTGAGTTAGTGGATTGAAATTTGGTTTGTAGATTCAGTAGAAGTGCTAAATGTGCTTTTTGGTGATTTCGGCTATTCATTCCAGTCCACGTGTAATGCCGCCACTGATCAAGAAAAAAAAATCTCACAATGTTCTTTAAGGCTTGTCACACACTTGGCGACACTGCGTTTTTTTCTGCTACCGAAATCAACGTGCATAATGAAAAATTCGCGCCAAAACGAGAATGTCACATTGTAAGGCCCGTCACACATCTAGCAACGATATGTTTTTTCCTGCTACGCTATGTTTTCTAAAATCAACGCGAGCAGCGAAAAATTCGCGCCAAAACGAGAACGTCGCGTGCGCCTTTCTCGTTTTTGACGCGATTTTTTCATTGCGCGCGTTGATTTTAGAAAACGTAGCGTCGCTCGGTGTTGTAATAGGCTTAGGTTATTACTACTTACAATGCGTGGTTTGTAGTAGTAGTAGTTCAGCTCACAACGTCGTGTTTTCGTTTTGGCGCGATTTTTTCATTGCGCGCGTTGATTTTAGAAAACATAGCGTCGCTTGGTGTTTTAATAGGCTTAGGTTATCACTACTTACAATGTGTGGTTTGTAGTAGTAGTAGCTCGGCTCACAACGTTGTGTTTTCGTTTTGGCACGATTTTTTCATTGCGCGCGTTGACTTTGGAAAACATAGCGTTGCTAAATGTGTGATGATCCTTACAATGTGGCGTTCTCGGATTAGCGCGAATTTTTTGTTGCGCACGTTGATTTTGGTAGTAGAAAAAAAATGTACTATTGCCAAGTGTGTGATGGGTCTGTAAGTTTATTTCTTGAATGGAACAATTTGCGTATCCCTTTTATTTTATTAAAATCAGACTCAAAAAGCAGCGCATTGTGATGTGTATTTTCCATTTGCTCTCCACCCCTTACAGTCCTGCATCTTCGTATTCATACAACCTACACTTTCGATATTTTTTTCCATTCATATTACGACCATATAAATTCGCATTTTATTTTTACACGCTACTGTCAACATATGTAATCAAATGATTAAAACTTGAAATGTATGTATCAATGTGCGCGTTTCACGTGTACATAGTGATAATTAGATATTGAAATTGATTTATACAATTGATAATAATTTTTTTTATTTCATTCTTTAACCAAAAATAAGGCGCAATTCTGTTCGGCCAACAATACCTTACAATCTTACAATACGCTATCTACAAACAATGTGAAAAAAAAAAAAAAAAACTGAAATAAAAATGAAATAATAAAGATGGTTTAGAAGGTATAGCGAAGGCTACGTATGTATAGAGTTAGATGTACCATACCATACGACGTGCTCGTATAACGTAGGTATTTTCTTCATAGAACCCGTTACCTCTCTCGTAATAGGTACTGTATTATTGAAAGAGTTCAGTTGATCCGAAGACCTTGAAATTACTAGGAAATTCGCGACTTCGACTAATTTATCTCGCTATACTAACCTATACTAACATGAATGATACTAAAGCGTCCGTCGACTTGCGTTTCATTCGCTACCAAGTACTAAATCAAAATATTTATATGTGTTTTCGTCCTTGAAGCAGTTGCTTAAACTTTACGGGTTGCGTTTTGTTATGCAGAATTTTTTTAAGTCGCGGTCGAACACACTAGGCTTGCTTTTACTTCACGTTAAGCGGTTTTCCAAGTTTTTTTTTTTTTCAGTTGAATAAAATCGAGGCGGTGTTTTTAAGTGAAAATTTTTCAGAATGACTGCAGGCAGGTTTTCATCTTTAGTACATGTACTATGACGTCATGAATTTAATATTTTATACGTGTAAAGTGTACCTGTTTCTTTTTCCACCTTTCAATCGTGTTAAACTTGTAATTGAGTCTTTCATCTATAAACGATGCGAAATTATATTTCTCCTGTGGAGTTGGAACGTGAATTTTTTTGACATTGGGATTTATTTGACGTGAAAGTTGTTATAGTACGAAATTTTGCGATTATACTTGAATAAATTTCATCGAAAGGTGTAATAGTAGTATAATAAGATGATATAATATCTATACGTAGGTACTTCTACTTATATGAGTAGCAGTAGATATCATAAAACGGACGTGATGAGAAAAAAAAAATCGATCAATTTCGTATTTAAAATTATTTTTATATAATTTCTGTAGGTAAAAAAGAAATAGATCTGGTATCTGGTTTTGATATGAGACAGAAATTTTTATTCAAAAAAATATCCTTTATTTGTGTGTAAGTGATTTGATGACGTCAACCGTCAAAGTTAGCACGTGATATTTAAAAAATTAAATATAGAAACACGTGCTTGTGGTATTCGTTTTAAAACCCATATCACTTTCAGGCTCGATATTTTTGGAAAATATTGAGATCATTGGGTACATATTAGCAACCCTTCGATTAGCTTACCGCTTTATGCGATAGGTTGGTTTTTATTTTCGTTCAAATACTTACTATACAAAAAACATATTTTTCTAAATCGTTGCTGATTCCAGTGAAATATTTATTTTTTTTTTAAATTAAAATAAAGATGTATTTCGGTGAGGAAAAAATATTCTGCATATTTATACGAGAGCATTATCGGTGCTAATGTCCTAGAAATATGGAGGCGAATGTAAGAAAAAAATCATGAGTAATGAACGTACGCTTCATGCATATATGTACCTACTGTAACGAGGAAATTGAAAATATGAAAATTAGATCGGCGTTTCTTTTCAATAATTAAAAAAATTTAATGATTTTAAAACAATAATAAATATTAATTAATCCACGTAGGTAGCTAGGTACTCGTAGATGGTATTACCAAAGTGTAGAAGGACAGGTTTGTGGTGCTGCAATATAATTTTCGGCCTTGGAAAACAATTTTTTCAACCCGTCATATTACTGTATTTGTAGGCCTATATTTTTGAAAAAAATTATTAATAAATTGAATACTTACTTCAGTTTTTTATGTACTTGATTTTAGGCGGGAAAAATTAGGCACCCTGTTGATTTGTGTCTAATTACAGAAGACGTACAACTATAAAAGTATATCATGCTGATTTCTAACTAGGAAATTTTTTCCAAGCTTTCCTGTTTCTGTTAACTTTTTTAGATAGTAGGTTTTGAAGTGGCGGGGGAAGGTGAGATAAGATCTCGTGAGGTTAGCAATTGCAAGTATTTCGAACGCATCAACGATGAATTTTTAAAATGTCTTCAAAATTTTATATTTGTTTGTAAAATGATAATGCAGAAAATATTTTCATTAGTTTGTATCTTGATTTTTCCTTGAAAAAGAAAAGAAGAAAAAAACCATTTTAGATGTCTAGAAATATGGAATAAGGAAGGCAATAAACACCTAGTGAAAAAATTTTTCACTGCTTAAAAATATTGAAAGTTTTACCCAATATTCTCCTGATTGACTCCAGCTGTAGGAATCTAAGCCTAGAAACTGTGTTATTCATCCCCGAAGCTGCAAGTCAAACTCATGAGAAATCTGTTATTTATCTGTAAAAGTTGAAATGATTCGTTTCCAAGATTGAGGTTTGATTTGAAAGATGCTCATTTTAACATCAATGAAGATTGCTAAATTTTTTGAATATACTGACGCGGCAAAGTACTCTTAAAACAGGCTCTTCTACTTCGCCTTTCTTTTCTTCATTTTTCCAAAATTTACTTTCTTTAACTGCGTGTGCATACAAGAAATACCTAAAAAAAAAAGCTTATCTAGGACTTCTACTAAATTTACACACTAAATTTCAACTTCCTAGCTCAATTTGGAGAGGAGTTATGCGAGGAACAAACTCAAAACATAAGAAAACCCTCTCAAAAACCCACATTTCTGGGCCTTAAGGGAGCGCAATAGGTCTGAAAATTTGAAACCTTCAAAAGGCACATCTATGGCAGCTACTAAGTCTACATACCAAATTTCAATAGGGGAGGAAAAGATTTTTCAAGGTGAAAAGGATTGCCTATCGATTGGTTCAAAAAGGAACCCTCTCTCACAAATTTAGACATGACTGAATTTTCACCCCGAGCTCAACTCTGCTGCAGAATATCAAATTTGCTGCTAACTTGAAACTATTTCCCAAATTTGATAAATTTCAGCTGATGTCAGTATCGAGCTAACCAAATGATTTTTAGTTTCAGTGAAAAAGATATGACAAAAATAAAAAAAATTGCAATAATAATAAAAAAAAATAATAAAAAAATTTTAAATAAAAATAAAAAAGTAGTAATAATAAAATGACAATATAAAAAAATTTTTAAATAAAAATAAAAAAAATGAAAGTAAAAAATAATAATAATAAAATAAAAATAACAAACGTTTTAAAAAAAATAAAAAAATGAAAAATAAAATAAATATAAATGAAATTAAAATGGAAAAAATGAAAATGAATATCTGACATGACCAGAAATGATCGCAGTGGTTTTCTAGGGTCCTAAAACGGATTTTGTTGATATTCCTTCTCTCATCCACTACAAGTTGATCGACCATAATAATCCCACCAAAGCTATTCTTGGATGTTTCATATAATTATATACTTCTTTTATTTTATTCCTCTCTTCTCATATGCTAAAATGATTCACTCTGCTCCATATTGATCAAAATGGCTCAAATTTTGTCAGTAGCCTTACATCAGTGATGGATTAGATATACTTGAGTGGGCATGAGCTTGGGTTTAAATTCAGTTTTGTCCGAAATTTCGCACAGGTGTGCCGAGCAGCAAAAATCGCTAAAATTTAGCTTCCTGCGTTTATGGGGTGTTTTCATTAACTTCTCTCCCCGCTCATAGAGCTGCGCAGCTGAAATTCGACACGCAGATTTAGTAAGTGGACTATATGTGTGTGTGTGTGTGTGTGTTTTTTACAGCGTTTAAATTCTCTTGAAAGCCTGAAAAGTAGTTTCGTTTAGGTTAGGTTCGCTTCTTGCACTTTTTTTAGCTTATTTTCAAGCATATCTCTTCTTCAAATCTGGGGTCGGGTTGAATAAAGTTTGACGTGTAAATTTAGTAGATGGCGTATATGTGTGAAGGCTTTAGTTCTCGTCGTTCTTCGAGCACCCCCTCCCCCCACATACGCAAATTTCTCCTCTCAGTTGAACAAGGGTACTGAAATTTGTTACACAGATATAGTCGAGCTGTTGAATGTATTGTCATGTAACCATAATATTTCACGAAATTTGGGCTGCTTTTACTAGTTCCAAAATAACATCACATTTTCTTGCATGCTTATGATTAACGTTATGCAATTCAAATTACCTCATATCATCGAATTGAAATTTTTAATTCGATATTTGGTTACTTATTCATCGATATAACTTATCGAATGCAAAATACGTACGTACTTTCCAAATCAGGTAATTTTTTCGTCATTTTAGAACTTGAAAAAAGAAAAAATGACGAGAAAGTGTAAACAGTTCAACGTGTTTAGTCGTATTTCGTTATGATTTTTAATAGCACTTAAGTTGAAAAAAAAACGTTATCTTTTGGTAGCATGATTGTTGCATATAGACGTGACGAGATTTCATCGAGTGATGTGAAGGCTAAGGTAGATATAGGTAGGTAGGTAGGTAGGTAGGTAAATCACTGAACGCGATACGACGCTTAGTTCTTTCCGTTTAATTACTCGTAATATAAGAGATAATTTTTCGTTATGCGAGTATCACTATCAAGTAGGTATATCTTACTTACTCACGCTATACGCCTAACTATTGTTACCTTTTAATTCATCGCGTCTTCGTTATAATTACTGTAATTCAATTTTTATCGTCGTAGAATTGTTCCTGGATTGGAAGAGAGAGAGAGAGAGAGAGAGAAAGAAAGAAAAAGCACGACCGTGGAAACAGTACCTGCAGCCTATACTTCTTATATCTACGTCTAATCTATCGGTAGCATCGTGTATTGTATCGCACGCGACACAGGTAAAGGTAAAAAGGAGAGAGAGAAAAAAAATACCGATAAAGAAATCGTGGAAGTAGGAAACATGAACGCGAAGCAGGGTACGGGGTTGGGTAATTCTTTATTCGTATTAGAAAAGCTGTCAAGTGTCAGGGAATTCGGTGCGGCGCCCGTTCCCTCGTGGCAAACTCGAAGTAAGTAAGTATTTGAAAAATTGGGCGCACGAAAAACTCGTAGAAGCTCGTTGTTATTCCGGGACGTTGCATCGGCCTTGCTCACGCGATAATCTAGTTTTAATGCACTTAATTGCATCACTGGCACGCCATCGTGTTATCGCGGTATAAACATTACAGTGGTGTGGCGGGTGCGAGCGACCACTGTGCAAGAAAAACGCATTAAAACGCCTTGAACGTTGCACTGTATGTCACTGGGACTTGGCGATTCTTGGTCGTCGCCTCTCCTCTATGATTGTATTGTACTTTACCTTACACGTTTGGCTCCGAATGCATTACTGCTACATACATCGTCCTCTCTTCCGCTTCATGCTTCTTCTACTTGAAGCGAATACATGTGACGCTTCCTACTCGCCTTGCTGCCCAAGAATTCGCACTACTGTTTGTCTTAGCGTGTAGGATGGCTGCTGGTGCTTTGTCTACTACAGCTCGACGACCATCGACGAGGTCTCGAACTCAACGCAACGTGTTTTTACTGTTTCGTGATACGTTTTCATAAAAATTTCTGCACTTTGTTTTACATTCATAATGCACTTTATATAATCTGATGGTGTGCATTTTTATTAATCGTATACAGTTGGCGTTAATTTTTCATATTTTTTTTTCCACGTATGTACGTACGTAGGTACTCGCCACTGGGCAACCATAACGACGAAGGGTGATTATTAAATGTAACTTTATATTGTGTAATCCTCTGTACCTTTTACTTATATCAAAAGGGGTAAATCAGCTCTCTCGTATATTTACTGTACATGCTTAGCCACGCGTTTATGAAATAATATATTTTATAAGGTCAAGAAAAATTATGTTTCGTCACACTTCAACAAGGAAGTACCGAGTATAAATACCTACCAGTTACCTAGGCACGTATGCTGTGAACAGGTACACCCTTGCGAAGAAATGTAGGTAATTAGGTATTCGCTATTTTCCATTTGAAAAATCGAATTCCCTGTTATGAAAATGGTATTAAGGACTACTACGCTTACTTATCATTTTTTCTCTCGAAAAAAAAGTTAAAATAGCTATTCTAAGAATTAAAAATCAAACTATAAAATTATAATTTGTCATTGAATTTCAACTCCATTGATCAAATAATACTTGTAACGAGAACAGAACGACGGTCGCGATGTCAATGTGGAATTTTCAGCCAACCGTGTTTTTTTATAATCGATGCCTTGGATTGTAGGAAAAATCGATTTCTCAAATTGTTCTATTGAAATATCGAAATGGAAATTAGTAAATGTGCACGTTTTCAATGTCAGCAACACATCTCACCAAATAGTGATTAATTTATCGTCTTATTGGATTCCGGAGGAGGTTAAAGTTGAAGTTATATGCGGATTAAAAATTTCTACCTAAATGTGCATCAAATTGTCTTCAAAGAATATGAAACAACGAAAAAGGTGCAAGGACCTGCAGTTTCCTCGGAGTTGTAGTCAAAATTATTCTGTTTTTAGAGTCCAAACTAGAGTTAGATTTCGTATTCAGAGTGGAATCTAAGTGAAACATTGAAAATTACTCTGAAGCTGAGTTGCGAAATTACGCAGTTAAATGTTTTTTGTTGACTTTGCAGTTATCGTGTTAATATTGAAACTAAATTATTCATGACTCTGGAATCAGATAAGACTCGAGGCGTCCAGAGTCAAGGTTTTAGAGTTTCTCCGGAGTAATGACAGAGTTTTCAGGTGACTATGTAGGTAAACAGGGTGAATCAGAGCCAGTTTTCAATTTCTATCATAACCCTGGGATCGAATTTGAGTTGAGAGTCAATTAGGCTATCCACTCCTCAACTCCGTGGAATTATTAGCCTGATTTTCTTCTGTCATTTTCTCTTGAACCCAAGTTCAAAATAAAAATCTGCAAAATAAATGGAAAAGTGAGAACCGAGGACTCGAAGTTAATCTGAAATTGGAATTAAAATGATAACAATATGGAAAAATCCCTGATACCACCTCTCTTAATTGACCTAGAAGGCTGATTTTTGGATATAGTATGTAATTGGTTTTTCTATCAATTGGTTTAAAAAAGAATAATTTTTGTGGTTTTGGTTCCTCAGCGCCCCCTTCCCCAATTTTGGGCATAACTGAATTTTCACACAAGATTATCGCAACCCACAAATGTCAAATCTGCAGCCAATCTAAGTCTATAGACCAAATTTGGCCGATTTTGGTTGGTATTGAGCTGACCAAATGAATTTTAATTTCAAAAAAAGAATAAAATAAAAACGAATAAATATCAAACATGGTCATAAAAGGTCTGAATGGTATTTCACTCTAAAACGGATTTCGTTGATATTCTCATCTTCATCCTCCATGGGTTTATAGTTCATAACAGCCTGGTTTTCGTTGACAATAAGATGTGGAAAATTAGATCAAAAATTTGTATTCTATTCTCCATATTGTTATCCTCATCTTTCCTGCAGAGCATGAAAATGGAAATTTACTGTATTTAATTATCTACAATAATTGAAATTGAAAGTACGCTTTGAGTGAAGTAAAGGTGAAGATTTTGGTGATTGGTCAAATTGGTCAAAAAAATGAGCATTCAAAGTCATTATCATTGATCACTATCAAATTCGTGGGGGACTGGTTCACGCTCAACATTTGGAAGGATTTGAGCTCTCCACTCATTTGCAACCATCAAGTCAAGGTATTGAAATTGAATTTATGGTAAAATCATGACTCTGAAGTCAGTTTGAGTCAAAAATCAAAGTTCTAGAATTGCTGCAGAGTCATTTCACAGTCAAAAGTCACTTTCTTCATTGCACTCAGGAGTCACAGAATGAAAATGCTGAGTTAGTTAAGAACAGTGGTCAGGATTGTTTTGTAAAAAAAGTATGTCCAAAAATGTTCACTTTTTCGCTCCTCCTTCGAAGATTTTTCAATATTTTCACTCTTGGTTTGCTTTGACAGTATTTTTGTAACTTATTCATTATTGAAAGTTAGTTCACTTAACATCTCCTCTCACACTCATAGTACTTTTTATAGCACTTCCAAGTTTTAATCTACTTGTACCATTCTGTTGATCAGAAATTATGTTGAAAATTTAAACACCTGTACCTCTGGTAAATGTTTTTTCCACACTTTACTTTCTGATGAGAATAGTTTTCAATAATAAGAGAAGTCTCAGAGTACATGTTATATATTCGGAATGTCAGGCTCTCAGTCGAATTAGCCTGACTCTGCTTCCTTCTCCCTTTCTCAATTCAACTCTCCCTCATTGTAGGTACACTTAATTTTCGCACATACGAAATTATAAATAATTAAAGCTTCTTTTAATTATCTTTATTGTTTGGTAAATATTCGTGTTTACTGTATTGTACGTATAGTACCTAACCTACTACCTACCTATCATCAGCCTCAGAGGTTGATAAATATAGAAAACAAGTGGATGCGGTTCATCGTGGACACGTGTGGATTGAAAAAAATAATATAATCATGATAAAAGCATCCGTCTTGTTAGCAGATAAACAATGACGACGCGACAGTGCATGATGGCGACATACGTTACCATGCTTCGTCATTAAAGAACACAACGCATCTATATGATTTTTCATTTCACAGTTGAAATTGTGTTGAAAATTGAAAGTAAAAGTTTGATGACGTATTATCATCATTTATCATTACTACGAGTGTAATTGTTAGTTGTTGGTAGCAGAGCGTGTGTATCAAACGGTTATATGGAAAAATTACTTTCAGGGTGTTTTAATGATTTTTTTTTTTGAGTATATTTGGAATTGTAGTATTGGCAAAATTATTAGATTATGCGAACGTGACAGTTGAATGTGTGCAAATCATCGTGACAGATTTTTCAATCGAGTTCTTCTACCTAAGAATGAAAGTTTTGTACGATTAGTGGTTTAAAGATCGATTTATCTAGTATGTTGTTTATTGTTTTAAAATTTCTAAATAATATATGTATTGGCTGAAGCATTTAAAGATTTGAGTTTTCTTGGTAATTTAGAAATGAGAAACTAATTACAATAGGTAATTAAAACAGTACATGTTTGTTTTGCCAGAAAGTACAAGCTAATAGTTGAACCTTTTGTGGAAAGTCGAACAAAAGCGGGTATTCATTTTTATGAATCGTGAAGCTTTAAACGCCCAATGTTTTACTTCTCGCAGATTAAATAGAAAGAATTTTTATTTCAGTAATACATGCCACGTAACAGTGAATTTTTCTTATTTCTTTTTTGTTCTCTTGTTATATTGTTAGCAGAAAGCAAATGTGAACTGGTTTTAGTTATCTACTTATTTAGTCACTTTTGAATGGTATCTTTTGCCTGTATTTTATTGAAATATCATTAACGACACCAGCTAAAGGATAAATCTTTTTTGTATGAATTATAAATCATATATGGATCATAAATTTTGAAAATTTTATTAATAAAATTTTGTTTTTTATTATTGCAGGATTATCTGATATTTCTGGTTATCGGAATTGTTGTTTGGAGTAGGTATGTATTGAATTGAATTACGTGTTGTTCTCTTATAAGTATTTATAGAAATTAAGTCATGTGCTAAATTTCAAATAGACATGAAAACTAATTTGAAAATGCTGCAATTTTCTCTGTTTGGGTATTTGAAAATTAAAATTTCTATACGAGAAGTGAATAAAGAAATTAGAGGTTTTTTTTCTCATATCAAAGAAATATGAAAAACCTAGCTATATTTTTCGTTAAATTATTTGCTCTTCAGTTGTCATTTGCTGGCAATACAGACAATGAAATATCAAGATACCTCTCTGCAGGTTACAGCGTAAAAGGCCGAAGAGGATTACAGAAAATTTTTGTAAATAGTTACTCACCCAATTCTCACCAGAAAACGATAATACTTGGTACTAAAAATTACTTTTTCTTAGCTTCCAAAATGGATTTTACATGCAACATTTTTTTCTAAATTTTTTCTGCAATCTGATTGGTAGATATTTTCATGAGTTATGACATTGATCAGTTGATTACAATGATCAACTGATGTGACATCATATAGTTTACTAGTTGTTGTCGTTGTTATTTGCTGATAAAAATATGATTTACTTTCATTGGTTGAGGTCAGTTGAAGTCATCCAATCAAAAGGCATAAAAATTTTCCTTGCAAAGTGTCAGCGCTCTCTAGCGGAATTTAAGTCAGTAACTATTTACCAAATCCCCTCACGTCTGTGTTCAGGTGTCCACCAGTAAAGCATTTTGGTGTTTCAGTTTCTGTAGTTGGCAAGGATGCAATTCAAGGGTGATTGCGGGGAGCGTCTTTCCCAAGCGTATGGGATATTTCTGCCTTCACATTGGCTAAAAGGAAAAAAAATTCAAATTTACAATGTTACCAACTGGTTGATAAGAACATTGAAATTACTAATTTCGAAACTTTGCAGCTCTATGCGAAGAAGTTAGTTTAGATTACGTAGACAAGCACGCATTTGTGTTTGTGTCGCCCCGAACGAGCCAGATGTTCCACTACGATCACGCGGTAGAGTAGCATCGGTATGGGGCCATTTCAAATAAAAATATAAAACTTCGATGTGGCACCACTTAAAATTATTTTTTGCTTTGAGAATTTTCATGAGATGTTTTTGCTTTGAGAGAACATTTTCGGGGGAGGAAGGGGGGAGGGTTTAAGAATAAAAACAAAAACGAGAAAGTTTTTACGTGTATTTTTGAATCACCTAAATTTACTTGGATGTCTAAATTTATAATATTTTATCCAGATTTGTTATAAGATATACAAACCCATCCCATTGATGCTTTCTCAAAATAGAATCGACGGCTTTCAAAACCATAGGTAACTGTTTGAAAATGGTAAATATTTAAATACCAAAACGAATAAATTATTACGAAAATAACGTTACAACTGTACATATATTACCAGGATATAGTAACCTTGAAACAGTTTTTTTTATTCCATTTGAGACGATTAAACACGAATGTTCTCACTTTCTTTTAATGAAGTGAAGTAGGTAGCTACAAATAAGTTGACGTATGTGCATCGAAAATATTCGCACTTCCTTTACCCAGGCAGCGATGCTTTCACCCAATTTTTCGCATCATTTTTTTTTGTTGGTGTTGTTTCTTTTACGTTTTAATTAAATTAACACTAATAATTAAGTTAACGTTTACTTGATGAATCATCTGGTGGTTTTGATGATGTCTTAATGTAAAAAAAAAAGACATTTCACTGTACTTTGCTATATTTTTCCCATGAATACCTAATTATAGATACGTATATTTAATCGAAAATTGGTGTATTTGAGGATCTTTAAAGATGCATTTTTCGTGGCAAAAAAATGAGAATTTAATTTTTCCTGTTGAAATGACATTAATACTTATTAGGATTTCACTTCATGTTTGGACTTGTCCGATGATTATGTAGGTACCTACACTTATGTGTTTTTTTGATGAAATGTACGATATAGTTCTCTTTAAAGATGCGATATTACGAAATCGTTGTATTTATACGTATTATTACTTGTTTTTAATAGATCCAGTTCAGGGTACTTATAGAAATTGTTACATTGAAGATACAAACGTTCACTTTTTACAATAATCATTAATGATAACGATAAACGAGATTTTAATGCCTTCATCATCGTTGATGCTTACAAGTCTTATTTCGATCATGATGAGAAAATTTCTCTAGATCAATTCAGGATATTTATTTATTTATTTTTTTTTCGAACGAATGAGCCGCCGTTTGATCTCAAATTATACTTGGACTAAATTTTTAAATTGTAAAAAAAAGTTTGCAAAATTTAATAAATCGATGGAAAAAGTAAGAGTTAGAATTCAAACGTTAATTTTTTCATTCCATTAATCCTAAATGTCTTTATTGCTTCATTTGTTGCTGCTCTGCTGCCTTTGTTCAAATCATTTGATAAATATTGAATTTTTTTCGACATTTTACTCTAATCAACCTATAAATAAGATATAAGCCTAATCATTTGCCATTTAGAATTTTTCCTATACAAAGAAATGACAATCTATGACAGTTTATCGATGCATGATTGTAAAAACGTAAATTCAACATTTTTCAAACTTTGATCAAGTATTTTCTATTCTTAGCTATCCCCTCTTTGGTCATTGTTCTTCGTAATTACCATGTATCGAAGAAACAATGAGCTTTGTCGTGATAAATCGAATGTCAATTGAAATTTATCTTATCTGTCTTCAACCAATGGCGATGCTTTCAGCAAAGTTTTCTCAAAATCAACTCATTATTGATCTCTACGTATGAACTGAAACTTTGTAGTTTGTGCATGTTGCAAATGTCATTTACTGACAGTGTTTAATGGCTTGTTTGAGGTTTTAATTTCTAATACCTACGTGAAAATTTTCGTTTCTTGTTTTAAATTTCGGTATTGTGGTTTTTTGCGTTTTGTGTTGGTAAGCTCAAGGAATAAAATATCATCAAAGAAGATTTTAATTCAGGTAGCTCGTACATTTTATTTCATTTTTTTTATCATGCCTGTAAAATTTTTTTCATAAAAATAAAAAATCTAAAAAAGATTTGGGTTAGCCTTTGAAAAATTATTCAAAGAAGCAAAATACATACTTGACTCAAATTTAATAATTTTCAAGTTTTACATTACAATTTTATTGCTCTTAAAATTAAATCATATTTTAAAATTACAAATTTTACTGTGTCCCCAAAACTTTTTGTTAAAAATGTAAATAAAACGTGATTTTGAAGTTTTTCAAAACATGTGTCGAAATTTGTGGGTGGGTGGGGGGGGGGGGGGACTTTTTTAAATCAAAATCAGAACCGATGATATGATAAAAATGAGATGAATTTCAGCTTTCGCTTACGAGCATAATATTTGAGCTGAAGGTGAAGCGATGGTATGGGGGTGTGGTGCAGGGTGGCAGTTCATTGCTGTGCAGAAAAGAAATTTAATTATGAATAATTTTACTGTACCATGTGAAATTTTTCATCGAAAAACGTGATTAACATGATCTTGATGTTTTTCCAAAGAATATTTTCCAATTTTGAGGAAGAAGAATTGCCCCAAAGTGGATTTTGATATGGAATGAAATCGTAGATCTTATGTTGAGGAACAACTTTAGTTTCGGTAAATTTTTTGTGAGACCTAATAAGTTGAGGGATAAAAGCGTTTGAAATATTGAGCGATGGACCTAAGGAATAGCGAGAGGAATAAAAATAGCCATTTGGAGGTAAATTCATTTGTTTTAGGGTCTAGAATAGGAATAAATTATAAAATTGTTTTTAAAAACAATACCGAACAGATCCTTGATTGATGAGACCCTACTAAAGACCTGCTTTGAAAATTGAAATTTTAGTTTGTAGTAATTTATTGCAAAAAATTCAAAATCAGAATTTATAAAAATTTGTTCGTTAAAAAAATTTATCAATGGTTTATTTTTTGAGAATACATGTCAAATTTCAACTTTCTGCCTTAGTCTAGAGGGGTGATAGAGGTGGGGGGAGGGGCAGGGAAACCTCCATATCTGCCATCCTAATTGACCTGAGAGATTGATTTTTGCATATGTTGTGCAACTTTCAATTCTCCAACTATTAATTTGAAAATAAAACAATTTTTTTCATTTTAGCTCTTCAGCAACCCCTCCCTCAAATTTGGGCATAACTAAAAATATGAAATTAGCCTCTATTTTAAGCCTACTGTTTAAATTTGACAGATTTCGGTCGCTATCGAGTTGAGCAAATGATTTTTAATTCGAGTAAAAAAAGATAAATAAAAAGAAATAAATATCTTACGTGAAGAAAAATGATTTTAATGGTTTTTTAGGACCCCAAAATGGATTTCTTTGACCCCCCCTTCTCTTCTTATTTCCCAAAAATCGATAATTCGTAATGGCCTGGTTTTTATTGTCAATTTGACACGGAAAATCAGGCTAAAATTCTTATTCATAGCAATCTCCTCCTCCTCCTCCTCCTCCTCCTCCTCCCCCCCTCATTCCTCCTCACCCACATCACTTTTTTAAGAAATCAAATCTGCTTAAAAATTGTAAACGTTGCACATGAAGTCACCTATACGTAAAAATAGTCATTACATAGGCCTACCCTGCATTTGCTTTTGTCAGTTCCTTCGAATTGAAATATAGGCAAATCTGTACACTACTTTTTATACCGAATCACAGCAAAGAGGTTTTTTATTGACACCTTGAAATTTCCTGCTGCTCGCTGGATGTATTAAAAATAAAAAACATGCATTGAATTTTTCCTTGAAAATCCATTTATCTGCGGCTTCTTCAAATCTAAAAATAGACATTTTTATTATAAACTGCTCTGTCTGTCTGGTTTGGAAAATTATACCGGAATCTAAATTAAAAAATTCGTATGTATATATTTTTTAGATTTTAAACGGTTTGTATTTCGTATAAGAGTATCGTATCGTTCAATGCAGTCTTCGCTCTCCACCTGTACATTTGTGATCAATCTCGTTTCCAGCCAGCGTTAATTTTTCAATTATATTAATAAAAAAGTATTCGATTTTGAAAGTTTCGTTTTTCGCAGCAGCATTACCGACAATTATACCGCACGAAGGAACGTTGTTTCGATGTTCATCCACGTTTAGTACAAAAAATAAACTCTCTGACCTCTGAAAACTTTTTCCAATACCTCCTTGACGAGAATGAAACGTAACCGTATAGAACTAATAATTTATCCGATGGTAATGTTATCCGAATTCACGGTTTTATTAACCTGTTCGAGCATATAATAGCCGACTATTCTGGAATGACAAGATGAGAAGGCAAAAAAAAAAAAAAAAAGAAAAAAATAATACACGATGTTGAACAGCTCTTCTAAGTATACACAGCATAATGATGGCGAGAGCGAATATCAATCATTGGTACAGTACACCTACGAGATACAACGAATATTGACCGTCTGCCTATATCCTTTTCCATGCGAGATAATTGTTATTTTCACGTTTTAGTGTATAAACGCAATTTTTAGAAATTAAATTACGATTTACGTTGTTGCAGTGTAGTTATCTCATCTGTCGAATGAGATTGTATACGTATATGTTTAACTACCTTGCTGTAGGTGTAGGTACAAGTAAGATACATTTATGTGCTAGGTAAAAATTCATCGTTGCTGTGGACGAGAGAAAGACGACGACCAATACCAATGAAATCCACACAAAAGGTTAATTTGCGCCTCGAACGTATTTACCTATCGCTTTATATTGCCGGATTAATTTTAAATTTTGTGAAAATCTTACGTGTTAGGTTTTAGTAGGTAATATAGTTGAAGGAAGTTTAGATATATACGAGATGTATGTGTACTATACAAATTACAGCTTTCGTATTAACGATAAATTAGTGTAATTGAGTAGAAATAGAAAGTACGCATCGTGTATATACGAGAAATATTGCAAGTTGATTTGAGTTTATGTTTGGGTAATTTAATGTGGTGTTATATTTAGGTTTGCTGTTTTTTTTTTTTTTTTGGTAAATAATAAAATCATTCTGTATTTAAAAGAGAGGAAACCCTAATTACGTGTTAAGACTATTTGCTGAGTCTACACGTGTTTTTTAGACGAACTTCCTATGTATTTAACAACCAGCCTATTCGAAAGGAAGCTTGGCATTAGGTCAATGGGAGGAAAGAAGAAACGAATCCTTTTCAATATTTAGTTTATAGAGGATTAATCAAACTGTAACTTGGTACTGGATCGGTAAGGCGAACGACCAAGTTCAATTTACGTAATTCACTTACTGATCGATTTGGATTTGGTCATCATTTGTCGTATTGGTACAGTTGTTTTTCATTCGAGTGATTTTCCATATTGGTCGTATGACCTATATTATGATAAGCTGGTTGATATAAACAAACAATTCACGAGGGAAGTGCATTTATCATAGGGTTTAAATTTTGCTAAAATTTATGTTGTTGGAAAATAGAATTTGTAACGTGTAAGAATTACAAAAGTACTCCGATGATATCCTTTCAATGGAGAAATATTGAAAAAAGATTTCAACCTATTGCAGCAGTCCATTAAAATATGCTGTATTATGCTGGAAAATTATTGCCCAAGTTTTAGTCGTCTGAAAGTTGACATCAACGTACTCGCGAGGCACTCGATGTTTTGAGTATATGACTCCCGTACGCGTAACGATATTTCCCACGGTGTCGCGTGGTGACCAGATACTCACGTACGGACTTCTCGTTACATACGAATCGAAGTCATATTTATGCATGATTTTCGTTCGAAAGTTGTTGGTGGTAAAAAAATTTTAGTACGGGAAACCAGTTTGATATAAATGAATTAAAGTTTTGTCGTACCTTTTGCAACGAAAAAGCGCGTCCACAAGGATCTGGTCACCGCGCATCGTCGTGGCAAAAGTTACACGCTGCTCGGAGATCACATCTTCAACTTTTGAGTACCTTGTGATGTGATTTTAATATCAACTGAGAGGACTGAAAATTTGCATGACGATTATTTCGCAGCGTGCAATAATACATTTTAATGTCGTGCTGCAAATTGAATTCGAAATTCAATTTTTTCCCCGTAGTCCTAATAAGGGTAATATAATCCGAAGTCAAAACTTGAAAAATTTTTAAATTATGGGAAAATCAAATGAATGCTTGGAAGTGACTGTGTTGCCAGCTTGAAGGTTACATTTGAGTTGCTAAATGATAGAAAAGTGATTTTTACCACATTTTTTTAACGATTACAATTTTTACAAAAAATTGGAAATTTGTAAAAAATTGAAAAATATTTTTTGGGTGCTAAAATTTTGCTGTAGCCTTTTCTGATGGTGTACTTTCGATGGATACATTTTTTTGGTGAAGTTTCTACCTGATACTTTGAATACTATTTTTCTCGCAAGTGAGCTCAAAATTTGAAAAATTCTACAATAAACCGGTTGTGTTGCTTACCGAAAGGTCTTATATGAATCAAGAAATGATGGAAAAGAGTTTCCTATTTCTTTTACAAAAATTTCAATGATTTTTAACTAATGGTGGGGGGGGGCAGAGTGATTCAAGGTCTCTCTATCTTTAATCTAGAAGAACAACAGCAGCTCTTTCTATTGTAGATTTATTTAATACGGTCTAAAAAAATCGGGTGCAAATATTTCACAAAGTATCAAGAAAAAAAGGTCTCATTTCCCACTTTCTAGATTTTCTCACTTATAATTGACTTAAAATTTGATGAAAGCGCTAGAAATGAAAACCACATATCAGAAAGTTCCTTTAATCAAATTTTAGATCATCTACGTTTCTCTATAGACATTTCGTTGAATTTGAGCATGGAAGGGGGGGGGGAGTTGTGCGAATAACATGATCAAAAAATAAGAAAAACCGATCAAAAAACTACATTTTGGAGGCTGTGAGGGGGTACAATGAGGCTGAAAAGCCGAAACACCCAAAAGGCACATACAGGACCTATACTAAATCTACACAGAGCAAATTTCAACTTCTTATCTCAATTTGGAGGTGAGCTATGCTTGGATCAAATTCAAAACATGAGAAAACTTGCACAAATTAATAACACATTTCAGGACTGTAAGGTGTCGGAATGGGTCTGGAAAGTCGACCCCCCCTCCACCCCCCAAGGGCACATCTATGGCTACTACTAATTCTACAAATCAAATTTCAACTTTCTAGCTCAGTTTGGAGGGGAAAGCCCTTTTTCAATGTCAAAAAGGAGAAAACTGCTTACATTTCCTCTCCGAAATTACTTAGTGAGCCAATTTTTGAGATATGTCGTACAACTTTGGATTGTCTATCGATTGACTCTAAAAAGAACAATTTTTGCGATTTTAGCCCTTCAGCACACCTTCTCCAAAATTTGAGTGTAACTAAATTTTGACCCGAGGTCATTCCCTACTCCGTAATATCAAAATTCACTGCCAATCCAAGTCTATTTCTCAAATGTGGTCGATTTTGGTCGATATCGAGCTAAGTTAATAATTTTTAGTTTAAAGGAGCGGGGGAGAGGAGGGAGAATAAAATAAAATGAATAAATTTGAATATCTGACAACATCAAAAATAATAGCAATGGCCTTTTAGCAGCCTAGAACGGATTTTGTTTAGATATTCCGCTTCCCCTCATCTGCCCTAGGTCGATAGATCATAATAGTCTGATTTTCATTGGCAACCAACATGGCATAGAAAATCAGGCTAACTAACCTGAACTTAGTGTTCAGCCCGTCAAATTACCAATATCTTTAGACACTTTTTTATAAAAATTTTGGATGTATAATTTTTTTTTTCCAATTCCCAAGTGCCAACAGGTTATGTACTGGTATAAAAAAAAATCCAAAACTTGCTCAAAATTATCTTGCGAAGTGAACATTCCTGGGTAATTTGACACTTTTTTACACAAATTTTGGATGTATAATTTTTTTTTCCAATTCCCAAGTACCAACAGGTTATGTACTGGCATTAAAAAAAAAATCCAAAACTTGCTCAAAATTATCTTGCGAAGTGAACATTCATGGGTAATTTGATCCTCTGAACTGGAAGTTAAAGTTAACCCAAATTCAAGCGCATTTTTTGATTTTTTACAAATTTTTAAAATTTCTGGAAAATAAATAAAAATTAATTTTTTTATCATTTCATAGCTCATACGTGACCTTTTGGCGAGCAACACAACCGGTCTCATGTATTTTTATATAAACGAAAATTTTGTTTAATTTTTCGTTCATTAACCCATGCAAAGTACTTGGCAGGAGAATAGCACTTGAAAGAGCCAGGTTAAAACTCCGTCTCAAATTTATCCATCCATCGAAAGAAAGGCCACCATCAGAGTAAGTTACATGCAAAATTTTAGCTGGCTGCCGAGGGGCATTTTTTGATTTTTTTTTACACATTTTCAAAGAGATTTCTTTCCAGTTCGTTAGCTATTTGTATTCACCTTTAAAAAAAATCTTTGAAAATTGGCCAAAATTCGAAAAACCAATTTCACCTGCTGAAAATTTGTTTGAGGGAGAAGGGGGGGGGGGTTATTTGACGTACTCTTTCTAACTATGTAGGTATTTGAGTTTCGTCAAAATCGTATTCTCTCATTATAGGCTCCATTTCTTCGTCAGTGAAAAATATACAAGAACATTTACGATGGTCAGTACTTGGCGAAGATTTTCTCGTTATTGTTTTGGCGTAATCTCATCGTACTGGTACAATGGACCAAGGTGTCTGCTGCCTAGCTACGGTTACCTACTTACGTACACCTACCTACCTACCTACCTACCTACCTACGTAGCTGTATAGGTACCATAAGTAAGACGTTCGACACCGTTACAGTTTAAAGGACTAGGTAGAGGTAGATTACATTTGCGGACGTTCTAATGAGTAATACCAGTTAACGGGGAATGTACAGTACGTATTTTCTGAGTGAAAGTTCCGTTTTTACTTTCACCCTCGCACCGTTCTGGTTTGTCTGCGTGGTGTAAGTAACGGTTGTAGTGAAAGTGGCCCACCGGATGCGCGACTATATACACGTTACCGCTTTACCATTTTACTTTACTCTCGTAGAGGTACCTACAATAACAAATAATTTGCCTGTCTGATCGGGCTCGCCGCACGTTTCGCATCCTAACTTGGTTGAAAATGTAATTTCTAACTGTAAAAAAAGCGTTTCGTTTACGAAAAAGTTACACATTACGAACGCTGTAACCGTTTGGTTGTGGGATCGCGTGACGAGCTCTTCTGCACTGTGAACCTATCTCTACCTCTACCTCTACCTGCTGCAGCTATATAGCTCTACAGCTATATAGGTTTTGCCAGGTTGGTAGGTAGGTAGGTAGGTAGGTAGAGGTACACCGTCGAAAAGAGGGCGTACTTTAATTTACGAACGTCGTAGTCGTCGTATTCGTCTTCGTTTTTTCTTTCTTTTCGTTCGCTTTCGTCGCACTCGATGATGTTCGACTTTTAAATTTTATTGCTTTTGTTTTCATTTTCTTGTTTTATTTTGCTGCTTTATATGCACACGAATTCTGCTGTGTGATGTATAGGTTTGGTTTAGCTACATCTACTTGCTACCTACCTGCTTATACTTTCTTCGTATTCGTCTTCGACCTCTCCTCCTTCTGTACTCTATTGTGATAGTAAATCACGAATTTTTCGAACCGTCGTAATTATCGTGATTAATTAGCTGGTACCTAGATTACCTACCCGGGGGAAAAAAAAAGTATAACTAATGGTGGATAATGGTTTTGAAATTTTTACCTTATCGAGTGAATGAACGTGTAGGTGTATTTAAACAAAAAAAATCTACCTACAAGCTTAGCTTTTGAAAAGAAAAATAAAATACCAGCACGATGATTTGGAATTCAATAGATGAGAGCCTATATTCGAAAATTAATCGAAACTAATTTTTTTTTTATACCTTAAAGTTTCTTTTCTATATTTATTTAACGAGGGCTTTTTTCTTTCGTAAAATTTAAGTCAATTTATCTGTGTAAAAGAAATTCGTATTTAATTAAATAACATTCGAAAAGTTTCGTGTTTAAATTATTCATTTTTGTAATATTTACTGAAATTTTGGTTACGTTTTGTAGCTTTGCTTAATTCAAATTACGTTCTGATTTTTAAACTATAAAATTGTGATAATCGAGTACCAAGAAAAGTGAAAAACAGGGAGGTGAAGGAGTAAGAGGTCTAAATACACAACCAACTCTTTTGTGGAAGTGGAAAAAAAGGGAAATTTGCGTATATTCGCCTTCTGATTGGTTTAAAAGGCTAATTTTACAGTTTTCGACTCTCTATCCATCTCGAATTTTGGACTCGATTGAAATATGGTTTTTTAAGGTCATCCTATTCGTGTATTTAATTTGTCATATTGTAAGCCTAATTTTCAGTGGTTTTTTGGTCGATATTAAAACCAAGTGAACGATTTACGATTTTATAGTCTTTGAGAAGAGGAAAAATAAAACTGATATGCGCAATTACGGTCTTTTAGGTTTTGAGGCCATAAAATGGAATTTGTTGGAACTCCTCTCTCCCCCTCACCTTATTTCCGGTTGATTGTTAGAATATGCTTGGTTTTCGTTGACCATATGACCAAGAAAATCAGGCTATAATAAAAGTTGATGAAAAATTACTCCAAAAATTTCAATTCGGTTCGAAAACATTATTCTGGGGTAAGAATAGGTGAATTGCCTTTGAGCTCAGATTTTCAAAATTTCCACAAAACATCGTTAGGTGTCTCTGAAAAAAATTTTAGTGCCAAAGAAATCCCCCCCACCCTCCCTCGAGCTCAGAATATCCAATAAATGTTTTGGGGGGGGATTTCGTAATGATTTTAATCTTGATGTTTGAAATGAATTTTTCCAAAACTTTTCACCCCTTAAGGGAGAGGGGGAAGAGAAATTGACCAAAAAACATTGAATTTCTGCAGCTATGAACCCTAGGGGTACACATATGTAAATTTTTTTTGCTCAAGTATGTGTACTTACGAGTATAATTTTTAGAAATTTTTTGGAGGATTTGGGTTGTTTTTAATGCTCGAGAATGCGTTTTTCTCAAAAACCGTGGCTAATACGCTAAAAATTAATAGAAATGAAGTTGTTCAGCGTAAAATTTTGTATCAGATTACGTCATTAAAATTTCAGCTCGCATTTGTAGAATTGTGAAGATGGGCGAATGGGGGGGGGGGTGTAAAGGGTCAAAATGCAAACGAGAGATTTGAACGAAAAATAAACGACAGATTCGTATTCAGTGTGTCCAAATCAGTCGACGACAGATTCGTATTCAGTGTGTCCAAATCAGTCGAAAATACTTTTTTTAATAATTTTTTTACTCACTTTCAACATAAGAAAAAATTGCAATTTTATAACGAAAGAGTTTTGAAATTTTGTATAGGCATTCCCTTCCCCAAATTTGGACATTGCCTAGGATAGTGATGGTGGTGTCGTTTTCACACGAATCAAGCCCCCTAAATACGATAATGAAGTCAGTCAGATTCACTATTTGAGACGTAAAAATTTGGTGTGAGCAAAAATTGTAGTCGTTAAAAAATTAACTCGATTTTTTAGCAACCTTTACGACTTCGACGTTTACATTTTTTGTAAAGAAGGCCTTTTCTCGAGCTTACAAATGATGCATCATAATTGATACTTATATATAGGTACTAATTATAGGTACAACTTACAAAGTATATCGTAGAATGTTTCTCGAAAAACTTATCTATCAAAATTCAAAGCTCTATTTAAAACCATCACGTTGCGCTATTCGGATCAGTTTTTATCTGCAATTATATCAGGATTGAAATTAAAAAATGATCTCGCTTTAATGAAGATAAAAACCAAGCCGGAGCGAAGAAGTTCAACTTTTTTTTTTTTTTTATTAATATACGAGTAATTTTCATTTAAACACGCCGAGCATCATTTTTCATTGCAGCAAGTGGCAAAAAAGAACAATTAACTGGGCTATAGCCGGAGCATATACAACAAAAGCCGAACGATTTTAAAAGGAAAGATGAAATTAAAATTTATGGCGTAAAAGTTCGGTCATTTAGAGAAAAAAAAAAAGAAACGCGAGAGTAAAGCTGCGAATAATATTTAAGTTATACTTATTATTAATTTACGAGCAGAAAAAAAAAAGCCACCGATCATCGTTGTAATTTTCAAAAATACCAATTTAAATAATTTCAAGTATTCTCTTTTGCATGAGATTAATTAATTAATTATTTTTATTCTCGATTAAAAAGTGTTCGATGATTTAATTTCAAGTTGGACTTCTCAGATTAATAGTTGAATTCAAAGCGTATTCTCCGATTAGTACAACGAAATGCCATTGATCTCAGATTTTCAAAATTTTCACAAAACATCATCGGGTGTCCCCTACATAAAAATATTTAGGGCCAAAAAATTTCCCCTACCCTACCCCTTTGCCCTGAACATCGAAAATACTTTCTTTTGGAAAAAAATTTTCTATTCATGCTTATTTGAGGAATAAAAAGGGGAGAAGAGACATTGACCAAAGAAAACTTTAAATTGCTGCAGCTGAGAACCCCAAGAGAGGGGGGGGGTACATAAAATTTTATTCGCCAAAATATGTGTTTTAATAATTATAGTTTTTACCTATTTTTTTCAATTTTTTTTTTGAGATTTGGTCTGTTCTCAAAAACCTAAAAAATGCTTAAAAATGCATTTTCCTCAGAAATAATGGCTAATACGCTAAACATGAGTAGAAGTAAAGTTGCTCAGCGTGAAATTTCATATCAGATTTCGTCATTAAAATTTTGTCTAAGAAACATAATTGCAGAATTGTGGGCATGGGCGTAAAGGAGGAGGAGGAGGATCAAAATGCGAACGAGAGGTTTGAACGAAAAATAACTGACAGATTCGTATTCTGTATGTCTGAATTGGTCGAAAAACTTTCCTTTCCTAATTTTTGAACTTACTTTCTACATAAGAAAAAATTACAATTTTGTTCAAAAAAATCAATTTTAAATACAACAATTTATAACGAAAGAGTTTTGAAATTTTGTATATTTACTATATTTGTCGATATGGAGTGGGGAGGGGTAAATTTTTTGAGCCTTAAAATTTTAGGGCATTTCGTTATACATATCGGAGAACAGCCTTTCAATACTACATTGAAAAAGTGGAATTTTGCAATTGAAAAATGATTGCCATGGTTTTTGTTTAGCTCTTTAGTTTTAATACCTGCGAAATAAGAAATGACGACGGGCCAACTGAATCTGTGAACCGTAAATTCATGTCGGTCATGTCTTGCCTCGTGAACCGTGACATTGAGAGTGCACGATCAACTGACATGATCGTGAATTTGCTATTCAAGCGATGGAAAGCCAATGTTGAAAAATTTAAAAGTACTCCAGCTGAGTTTTGAACAACCCTAAAACTACGATAATTAGCCCTTGCAAGTATAATTTCAGCGTTTACTCTCAATAAGTAGATAGATTTTTGAACGTATGGAGGTGGAAGTAGGGATACATGTAGATATTAGAGGGAATAACTAAACCCTTCCCCTCCCTCCTGCCGGTATATCTAAGACCTATACTAAATCTGTGTACTAAAATTCAATGCCCCAAATTAGGTTGGAGGGGCGTTATACGTGGAACAAACTCAAAAATAAGGTAAACCGATGAAGCTGAAAAATTTGAACCTCTAAAAAGCACATCTATGGCTCTTACTAAGTCTGCATATCAAATTTCAACTGGGAGGAACAGCTCTTTTTCAATGTTAAAAAGGGTAAAACTTCTCATATCTCACCTCCTAATTGACCTAGGAAGCTGATTTTTGGATATGTTGTACAACTTTTAGTTGCCTATCGATCGATTCAAAAAGAAACATTTTTTGAAGATTTCTTCCCCTCCGCATCCCCTCCCCAAATTTGGTCATAATTGAATTTTGACTCGAGATCATCCCCACTCCAGAATATCAAATCTGTCGTCAATATTAGCATATTTCTGTAATTTTATTTATTTTGGTCAGTATTGAGCTGAGCAAATGATTTTTACGTTTCTGGGTGAAAAAATAAAAATAAACACCTAACATCCCCAAAAATGGTATCCTAATGGTCTTCCATCTTCGAGGAGACTCTTCAACGGATTTTGTTGGTATTCCCCCTCCTCCGTTCAACCGTTTACGATTTTCTTCATTTTTAATTTTACTGTTTTTTCTAGGTTCAACCTTAGCACTTGAGTGATATTTAGATATTTTTTGGGTAACTGAAAGCTGTCTTTCGTACCGTAACCTATTTTTCCTTTCCTCAAAACTTACGAGTATCTACCTTGGTATCAAAGTTAATCTAAAATGGTTGTTATAAAAATGACTTTGAAATCATGCAAAGTGTAAACAAATACATTTGGTAGGCATTTCAAGTTCAACGATAATATTGGTCGAAAAAAGAGTTCCTAAGTATGTGGCGTAAATGAGTCAACGTTTCAAAAAAAAAAAAAATTTAAATGAGATAGTTACTAGTTAGCTACGATTAGATTGTGAACTAACAAATATTATGGGTATAGGTATCCAATAGTTTCAACCTGGATGTGCAAGAGATAGCAGAAAAAGACAACAATAACCTTGCCTCGAATAGCGATATTTTTCAAAGTAACACAATATCGAAGTGCCATAAAATACAAAAACCTTCTTTTTTTTTTTTTACTTTCAAAGTAATTCTTCACTATCCTGTATGAATATGAAATGTTTCTGCTCTGAGTAGGCTTATATAAATAGCATAATCTGAACGAGTGAACGAGTATTTGTCCAATTGAAACTCCAACTCGAAGGTATCAGTGTTCAAGTCGATTGAAACGAATCAAAATTGTTTTAAAATTAATCTCACAAATGCTTTATAAATTAGGCAAACTATCGGTACTCGTGGAATAGGTCTAAGTAGATGTAATTTAGCGGATGAAATATTACCAGAGGTATATATCTGACATTGTGTAGGTATCACGCCATCGTAACTTCAAGCTTGTCTTGTAATATTTTAATGTTGAAGACAAAATGCCATGACAGTGAACGAGTTGATATTGAATAGTAATTGTCAAGAACTCTATTCCATTGCCATTTGTATTTCGAATACTTCTATGGCAAGGTTAAAAATTTATTAGTCGTTACATGCTACATACGTTCGAGCATTATAATCGCTACGAATATCTACGCTTATAATTCATGGTGCGCAACGTCGACGATGGAAAGTTTTTTTTTTTTTTTTTCAAATTTAGTTTTACAAACGAAAAAACAACGATGTTTTTCGTACTTTTGGGGGGGGGGGAATTTTATTTTGACTGCTTCTTACCTGTAATTTTCGTGAGATGTGGAGTATTGATTGTTATCGATCCTCGTTTTCCATCACACTTGATTCATCATAGAACGATTCTTATATTTAAATTTGAGCTTGAGCATAAAGAATCGAATGCTTAAGATTTTTGACCAATTTTAATGGAATGCCTCTTCTCGAACAGCAGTACGGGTGTAGGAAGATATTGGAATGAATAGCTGAAACCTCCAAAATTCACATCTAGCGCACTACTAAATCAGCATACCAAATTTCAACTTCCTAGCTCAATTTGGAGGGAAGTTATGCGAGGAATAATTTCAAAAAATAAAAACCGACCAAAAACTACATTTTCGAGGCTGTGAGGAGCTGCAATGAAAGTGAAAAGTCAAAATCCTCAAAAAGTGCATCTACGACCTGTACTAAATCTACATACCAAATTTCAACTTCCTAGCTCAGTTTGGAGAGGAGTTATGTGAGGAAAAAACTCAAAAATTGAGAAAAACCACTTTAAAATCAACTTTTTGAGACCAGAAGGGGCTACAAAATGGAGATAGAAAGTCGAAACCCTCAAATGGCACATCTAAAATCTCTACTTAATGTTAATGTCAAATTGCAACCCTTTAACTAAAGCTTGAGGGGATATATACGTGGAATACCCGTTTATCAAGGTAAAAAAGCCCAAAACTCCCCACATCTCCTCTCCTAATTGACCTAGGAGACTGATTTTTGTTTGTGTATTACAACCTTAAATTCTACATTAATTTTCTCGAAAAAGAACAATTTTTACGATTTTTGCCCCTCAGCACCCCCTCCCACAAATTTAGACGTAACTGAATTTTAATCCAAGGTGATCCCCACTCATAAGTATCTGACCTTTGCCCATACTGTACTCATTTGCCAAAGTTGAGTGTTTTTGGTCAGCATCGAGGAGAGTAAATTATTCAAGTCTTCTTGGGGGTCCGAAGTGGGGGGGGGGGGAGAAAGAAAAATATCCGAAATCAGCATCGCCAAAAAATAATCTCAAAGGTCTTTTAGGACCACGAGGTGGATTTTAAAGTAGACCCCCCCCCTTCCCCACCTCACCCAGTGTGGGTCGATGAATCGGCATTGCCTGGTTCTCATTGACAATATGACCTAGAAAATCAGGCTAGGAACTGTTTTTCAAATAAGAAATCTTCCACGTTTGACTGCCTTCGATTTAAACAAAACCAAAACAGATGAAACGAGCATATTAAAAAACATCAGCAATTGTATTGCTGAAGTTCATTTATGGATTTTTGGTGAATTTTTGACTCGAAAATCGATCTATTGTATTTTTCAGATGTTCTTAAAGCTACAAAAAAAATTTGTTTCTTTGCAGAATTTAAAAAAATTGATAAATTGAATATGTAGTGACATTTGTCAACAAAAACCTCGTTATTGCCTAATACAGATCTACCAAATCAATCTGTTGCATTTTCTAGCCGTTCTGGAGCCTCCAGCAAAACACTTATTCCTTTAGAATTTTCCATATACGCCAAATTTGTTGAAGTGAACTTCAGCTGATATTAAAATTTGAAAAATGATGAATTGAAAACACCTGAACATATTTCAACGAAATTTAGGTCGCTGTCCAATATCACCCCCCGCCCTCCTCCATTGATCTATTGTAATTTCCCGATGTCTTTGAGACTCCAGGGGATGATTCAATTTCTATAGGATTTTTAAAATACTCAAAAATTGCAATTTTTTTCCCAGCTTATTACGCAGGTTTCAATAGATTAAAGTATTTTTTTTTTCTATGGAATCTCCAGCAGGTTGATAAAGGAATTTAGTTTCATTCGTGCAATCTACAAAAAATTATTGACGGTGACGTTCCCGGGGTGGGAGGGGGGTGAAGAGTAAAAAATTGAATGTTTTTTACACTTTCGTTGAATTTAATATCTAAATCATTGGAAACACATCACTTTCTTAATGAATTTTCAAAATCTGAAACCCAAATTTCGAGAAAAGCACTTTTTATCGCTTAAAAATACCATTTTTTCAAAATTTCTTCTTCGTTACGTTCGGATTTTCAAGTTTAGTCTGTCCCTTAAAAAATTCCTGGATGCGCCTATGATCGTAGAGATGCATTTCGCGAAACTGAAGCTTCAATTGTGAACATTTTACGAAAAGTTGATCCTCCTCTCTGCGGACTTTTATTATAAGCCTTATCGAAATGGAAAACTAGATCCAACGAGATTTAAATTAATCTGTTAGATTTTTTGTAACCAAAGTAATGGAAGTGTTGGAAGAAACAGTAGAATGCTCATATGTGTTTTCTGAAGTCATGTTTTCTATCATTTTCAGCTTTTTACTACCAAAATTCACCCTCCTCCACCCTCCCCCTTCCCAGGACACGATAATTTATTTAATTTTTTTACTTGTAATTTCTGATTACTCCTTTCTTTGTCTTTTCCAAAAATAGATCAGCATGATTTACGACCCTCCCACCCCCCCCCTTCACACTCACACAGCGCCTAAAAGGAGCACATTTCCGCTACATCACTTCAAATTCGCTTTGATCATTCTAATACCTAATTAGACACTTGATGGCAATTCGAAGGCAGTATCCAGAACTTATGAATCTCGACCGAATCACCAAACAAGCATTGCATTGCTCACACTGGCAGGCCAATCTTTCAAGCACATTTCAGCTACATCACTTCAAATTTGCTTTGATCCTTCTTATACCTAATTAGACATTTGATGGTAATTCAAAGGCAGTATCCAGAACTTATGAATCTCGACCGAATCACCAAACAAGCATTGCATTGCTCACACTGGCAGGCCAATCTTTCAAGCACATTTCAGCTACATCACTTCACATTTGCTTTGATCTTTCTAATACCTAATTAGACACTTGATGGTAATTTGAAGGCAATATTCAGACCTTACGAATCTCAACCGAATCACCAAACAAGTATCGCATTGCTCACACGGACAGACCAATCTTCCTAGCCTTTGCAGATTGATCTCGAGACCGACTCATTTCTCAGCCCACAACACTGGTGAAACCTACTCAAGTTGCGCAGCGCCTAATCGTAACATTAAATATGTATTTTCTCGGCAGGTCTTTATTATCGTCGACGAAATAGTTCATTTTTTTTTTCTTCTTACACAAAGATAAAAACCTGCCTCTTGAAGTGTCTTTGCTCGCGAAGAGCGCAGAGCGCAGCGCACTCGGCGCTCTACAAAATCCTTGACAACAAATAAAATAACGATGACGACAACTGCGACAAGAAGAGAGCGAATAAAAAAAAAAAAAAAAAAAAACTCAGAAAAGAAAAAAAAAGTACGCGATACGCGGCTAGGTTTGTCGTTTTAGCGTTCAGGAAGGTCGTTGGTCTATAATTCCGCGGCTACGTTGAAAACTTGCCCAGCACACTGTAACATTTCTTCGTTATAATTACAAGATGCGTTACGTTTGTGTGAACGTTTGTAAATACTAACATACAACCGAAGATCACGATACGCCGACTGAATGTGTCGACCTTGCCGATACAGGAAGTTAAACAGAACCTTCACTATTAAATACCCGCTCCGCGCTCTCTTTATGATCATCGCACCATCGCCATCGCGGTTTTTACCCGTCGTACTGTCGTACCCGGCCACCCACCTCCTCTGTACCCCGAACCACTGCCCCTGTCACATACGTTCGTACGCCGATCACTCGTCGTAATAACAGTTGTTTGCCTCACCTTCGTCTCTAAGGTAAAATGCTTTTTTTTTTTTTTTTATAGCGTCATGTCGAACGCATTTTAACAACGTAGTCGACGTACGGTACCCCGCCCCTCACCCCTCTCTCTACCTGCGAGTAAAAGACATACGTCGCTAATGTGATGTGAGTATTTATAGAGACGATTGTAGCAAATTTGGGGGCCTTTTTTTGCCTCCTCTCGTTTCAAAGGTTTTCATTTTTCCGTACGTATTAAAAATCTGTACTCTGCTACCTACGCTTAATTAGTTTGCGATGATTCATCGGACCAGAAAAGCACTTGATGACTTTTTACAATTGCGTCATAGAGTGTAACCTATGAGGCTATGAGTATTTAACGAAGGTATTCTATTTTAGAACCACGATCGTCGTTATGTGTTCTTCTTAATTTTATGGGCAAAGGTTGGTGGTGAAAGTTTCGCGTTCTTCTAGATGATTTTTTGCTGACTTGTGACGTTATAAAAGTTTTAAACAACTATTTTATAACGAAAGGTCAAAAATGCCATAGATTTATTTTTCAAAAAATGTTTTATTTATCCAATAAATACGCAATATATGATGAAAATGTTGAAAATATTGCAGTGGTAGGACACAGCTAAAGGAATAAACACTGATCAACTGTTGTACCACGTGGAGCTCGTACAGGCAAAAAATTTTCCACGGCGTTCTCGTGGAAGATATTGTGTTCGCGGGCCTATGTTTTCTATAAGAGAGGTACGAAAAAAAAGTTCGGATTTCGTTCAAAGTATTTGGTTATTCGGGAGGGTGAGGGATGGAAGCAGGGAAATTATATCTTTCAAATTCAAGGGAAGATGAATGGTGAGAGTGTTAATGTGGTAGCCAATGACTGCACAGCTAAAGGAATAAACACTGATCAACTGTTGTACCACGTGGAGCTCGTACAGGCAAAGAATTTCCCACCGCGTTCTCGTGGGAGATATTGTGTTCACGGGCCTATGTTTTCTTTAAGAGAGGTACGAAAAAAAAGTTCGGATTTCGTTCAAAGTATTTGGTTATTGGGGAGGGTGAGAGATGGAAGCAAGGAAATTATATCTTTCAAATTCAAGGGAAGATGAATGGTGAGAGTGTTAATGTGGTAGCCAATGACTACACAGCTAAAGGAATAAACACTGATCAACTGTTGTACCACGTGAAGCTCGTACAGGTGAACAGTTTTCCACGGCGCTCTCGTGGGAGATATTGTGTTCACGGGCCTATGTTTTCTACCAAGAGGTACGAAAAAAAAGTTCGGATTTCGTTCAAAGTATTTGGTTATTGGGGAGGGTGAGGGATGGAAGCAGGGAAATTATATCTTTCAAATTCAAGGGAAGATGAATGGTGAGAGTGTTAATGTGGTAGCCAATGACTACACAGCTAAAGGAATAAACACTGATCAACTGTTGTACCACGTGAAGCTCGTACAGGTGAACAGTTTTCCACGGCGCTCTCGTGGGAGATATTGTGTTCACGGGCCTATGTTTTCTACCAAGAGGTACGAAAAAAAAGTTCGGATTTCGTTCAAAGTATTTGGTTATTGGGCATGGTGTT
>FIZR01029786.1:0-14603 GCA_900060175.1 Ferrisia virgata
TTCAGGTCTTCGTCACAACATTTAAATTATATTTACACAAACAAATGAGATTTTTAGCGAACATGAAAACCTTATTTTTTGTGAATTCTGTTCTGAAATTGCCACCTCTAAAAATTTGCCGCCCGGGGAATCTTTGCCCAATACCCCCCTAGCTACGCCACTGAATCCACTTCTCCGGGCTAAAAAATATTTCCAAGTGTGAATGACGAAAAACTACGTTTTTTTTTCTTCTTCAAAAATAAGCCTTTTTTGAGTATTCATAGCTTCACCCTGCCCCCTTTGAGCGGGCGGGCGGCTAAATCCGTGAGTTTATACACTCGAACAACCACGGATATACTGATCGACAAGGGGACGGGAGGAGGAGGAGACAGCAAGTCCCCTCCACCGGAGTAATATTTTCCACATGGAAATTCATTTGTACACGCGAAAAAACGGCAAAATTCACAATTTAGAGCTTAGCAGTACGTCAATGTATCAATTTTGCGACCTTTAACCTTTCGAAATTTTACAAAATTTTCGCCCCTATTACGTCTAGGCTATTTTTTGGTTTTCAGGAAAAATTTTCAACAAATATTACGTCACTGCCGACAAGCTGTTCATGGTCTAATTTTCAAATATCAAAAAAGAACTTTCCTCTGAAAATCTCCCATGTGTTAATGCCGAAGGGGGTATACGAGTTTTTGTGATATGTACAATAGGCAGAGATACGGCAATATGTTGATCAGGAGGGCTCAAGTTCATCTCATTTATCTTCAAAAAAACAGGGGATGGGTCATTACCTCGCTTAGGGGCTAATTTTTTTTACCACGTACTACCCTCGATATGGACCACCCAGGGGTGGAGTAGTCGCCTGGATCCGCGTGCAACACCTCCCGGGTGTATTTTTAGCCATCTAAAATGCAACTAAAAAAATAGAAAAAGTGATGATCAAAAATACACCCCCGAAGTGCGGTATGAACTCGAGTTATTTCACTTTTTCATTAATTTCGCAATGTTATTCGTCAATTTTCCGATATTCCGCCCCTCATGACTCCCCCCCCCCGCCCCAAATGGATCTTAGAGGCTGAAATTTCGGATGTGGAGGTAATTTTAAATGCTCTACACAGCTGTAAAAAATTGTTTTCATTTGGCGTGCAACATTTGGGGTACTTGCCTTGTAAGAAGTTGAACCTTGGTATATATGTATGTAGATGTGCCTTCTGGGTAGTTTTTGCTATTCACCCTAATATCTCCTTGTACCGCTAGAACTGATAAAGAAAAAACATCACAGAACGCTGCTTTCTTTATCTTTTATAAACGAATAAGTTTCGTATCTCTTTTATTTCGAAAATCCAGCTCAGAAAGCAACGTATTTCTATGCTTTTTGTTTATTTTTTATTCGACACATTTTCTGTAAAACAGTATTGTAGATTAATTTCATTTTTAAACTTCGCTCATCTTACGTAACATAGAAGTAAAAATTTCCAAATTAGAACCATGTTTTCTTTCAAAAAGTCCTAAATTCACCAGTTTCATCAATCGAATCTCTTCGTCCCCTATAATCGTAGAAATAAGTTTGATAATGCAAGTTACTGAATACAATGGCTTATCATGTGTGATAATCACAAGTGGATAAAGCACGGATCACTTCATTCCCTAATCAAAGAGATACTTTAATTTCAATTACACGAAAATAAAACACCATAATATAGCGATAATTAATACATGTTCTGTTTGCGGTCGTTGGTCTTCATGAGCAAGCGACGACAAACGAAGACCTATTTTTTAAATATTAACCATCCCTACGGGAGGTATTCTGTATGTACAATCTACGCTGTAAAAAAGAAATACTAAAACAAGCAGGGCACCAACGACATGGCATACACACGAATATAAAACAAATATCAGATTTTCAAAATTACCATCAAAAAACCGCGTATTTCGAGCATTAATTCGAGCACGCCATTTTTACGACTTTCTCATTCGATGAAGAAATAGTGAAAATAAATTCGGCGAAAACTCGTATACAATATGATACAAAATTATCTTGTTGACTATACAGAATATACCGTAAAAAAGTTGTTGTATCGACAACGTTAGATTTATTGTGACTCATAACCGTGTACAACAAGCCGCCTTCTTGTATTAATAATATTCGACGATTTTAAATCATTTTGCCCTCTATCGAAGCAGGTACATATACTGTACATACTACATATGTAGATAGATACCCGTAGTTGATAATATTTTCCACCCAGAACCTCCTCCATAGAAAGTACTACCATAGCTAACCTATACAATGAGCGTAGATCAACGATGAAAATAATTCTTAGAAAAGTCGTCAGCAGTCGGTAAACTGGATAAACGGTTTATCACATTGAGAACAGGTTTTCAGTACAAGTGCCAAAACTCGCGAAACTAAACTAGGCAAATGTGCAACTTAATTTTGCAAAATTTTCAATATATGTACATTATATTTTGCATATTATTACTACACACATATGCCGTACATAGTTGCCGGCTCTAATCTGGTGCGATTTTTTGATTACAAGGGTATTATCGATGTACGAGTAAAAAAAGATTTAATTCGATCTTTGCCAAGTTAAGGAAGCCATGTTCTTTTTATCACAATCTCCTTACGTAATAATGTAATTAACGTAGAACGCGCGTGACACTTACAGTATGTACTAAACACATGCATACGTTCACAAGTGGTTGAATAATAATAATAATAATGGAAAAAGAAAAAAGAAAAAAAAAGGAAAAAATAGATTTTTTATACATCGCAAGGTGCACACACATAGTAAACGTGCTTGCACCAAGGCAGGCGTCTGCGGTATAAAATTGATTTCATGCTAAAGCAAACTTTTGTCCTCATAGAGTTCAAATTTTTGTAGAAGAACCATCGGTTCGGCCGGAGGCGACGACCACTGCGACCGACGGCTCCAACCAAACATACACGAGAAAAACTTGATCTATAAATCTCATCTTTACCTTTTTTTTTCTTCTTCCTAACTCATCCACATCGGTAGTATACCATACGAGAACGATTTTATATGTATTTGAACAAATGGTCTAGCTATTTAACAAGGTGAAGTATTAAAAAAAAAATCGTGTGCGAGTTTTAATTCGCCAATCACGACTGCTAAAATGGAAATACTCGTTTATCAAATTAATTGGTTTTACGAAGTCGAAAAAATTAACGCTACCAAATGAATTTTTTTTCAGCCAGACGAGCAACGTTAATGAAATTTCATTCTGTTCGACTAATGGCGAAAAAATTTCGAACTAGAGAAATCACCAACACCACCAGACATGTGACCTAAAACTTAAGCCAGCCAATTTAACCAGTTCTATAAGCTAATATTGCCAAGTCGTTATACTATATGAATGATCGTTCAGATGAAAATTCGATGGTACCCATCATCGAAATGTAGCTGCCTCCTCAGGTGTACCGAGAAGAAGCGAAACATACTCACAGTCAAAAATGATGTAAATTTTCCAGACAGCACCGCGAGCCTTGAAGGTTACGAACAAATTGTTGTCAGAAAAAAAAAGAAAAAGAAAAAAGAAACATAATATGTATGTATTAAAGGACTCACTCGTGTGCTCGATAAGTTTTGACATGTTGACAGGCCCCCTAGCGAGTTCATACGGTAATAAGGTTATTAAAATATTTAATCGAGTATAAGTATCTAGAAATTATTCGCAATTCTGTGATCTAATCAAAATAATTCGTGAATAAGGATTAAATTTCGAATTAGACGTACACAAAAGATTGTAATTCAAATTATTGGTACAGGTATAGGTGCTAGATTAGGTACGTTCAATCCATATACTATGTTTGCTATTTGAAAGTAAAAAAAATAAAATAAAATAAAATAACGAAAACATATCAGTGAACCTCGATCTTGGGAGTGAGCGGGAAGGGGCTCTAAGAATAAAATTTCAAATGTACCATTATACACATAACAAGTTAAGGGCATACAATCTCAAATTTTCAACACAAGAGAATCGTATAGTTTGAGTACTTTAACTTTGGGTGCCAGATATTGTTCAAGTGCTACTCCAGTTGTACAAGCAAAACAGTACGATGGTTGGTATTAATGGAGCTTCGCATGCTTCATAAAAACTGTTATACAAAGGTGGAGCGATGAAATTCTCCTAACTATGTACCATTGTCGTACTAAATTCTATGAAAATCAGTTCAGTAGAACAAAGAAGGATCGTGAAACCTAACTCATCTTAAAGAAAAACCATACATTGAGCTTGAAAATATTTTTTCAAATTGATGAATATCACATGCACCATGTTCCTGTAATTTCCCCTATATTGTGGATGCAATTTACGGCGAAAAGTGACCGTAAAATTGTGCTGCATCTATTTTTTGTACACTTTTCAATTTATGAAGCGCCTCTTTTAAACGAACTTTTCAAATTTAAAGCCATCTTGCGTCGCTTTACTATATTATTTTTCGAAAAATATTCATTTTCCTAGAACAATAGAGCGACCAGTGACATGAAAGTATTTCACTTTGCAGAAATTTATTCATTCACTTTTTTTGAGTATGTCTGCGTTTAAAGTGACGTGTATCATTAGCAATCCTTCTCAGCCTGAATCGAAGCCTGAATCGAGGCTGTACCCTTGAAATTTTCATACCACTTATTTGGGAGTCGTTATACTGACACACCTCAACCATTTTAATAATTTTTTAGCCATTGACAGAATTTATGTAATTTGCTTACTTTCATTTATTCATTGTTTCATCTTGGACGATACTTTACATGGGATTGGTTTGGTTTTAAAGCCCTTATTTACGTTCAACAGAACCGATTGTAATAAAATTTTCTATGCTAATAGTAGAAAGTTGGGGCTACATTTTAGTTTTAAAATTATTTTTCTAGCAGTAGAACTCATTTATTGCTTCGTCTTTGTATTTGCCGTATATGAATGATCATAAAACTAATTTTGATAAAAAAAATAATAATAATAGTAAGATGATTAAATCATAAATTCATTCAAACTCGAACGTATCACTGTACTTCTTTCAGGCTACGGATGATGCTGGAAAATATTACCGAAATTCGATCACACTCATTGAGAGTAGCTAGATTAACCTCTTTATTTTATTACACATGTTTTTTTTTTACAACACTTCATGTTCAAATGTAACCGACGAAATATATGAGAAAAAACGATTGTTTCCTTACACCAACTTCCTTTACGATTCGTACACGATGGATCATTAAGAAGCCACAAGGTCACCTGAATTTTGGCATTTTAAGAATTACATCAATATGGCACAAATCTATTCTACATGCTTCACTAATTTCGAACACTAATCTAGCGAGCCTCTGCGTCAAACCACAAAATAATTTTTTAAACTTCCTTTTCAACATTACACCGAACATAGTGTATACTTTCAAACATTTTTTAACGTACAAAGACGCATCTAATTTGATTCGAAGAAATAATCCTACGATACTAACAAGGGAACCTTCCGCACAGACCGCCTCTAATTTGACACAAAGTAAAGAATACGCCAGAAAACTCCCATAACCAAAATTTCAGCTGGCGAAGCAAATTTTTAGATTTTTACTGAATTTTCGAACATTGACAAAAATCGTGTAGCTGATAAGTGACTAAAAAACCAGCATTTTACAAATCGCAACTATTCAAGTTGAGAAGTTGAAAATTTAGTACCTGCCTAATTCTGACCTGACTAATTCATTTTTGACATTTTGCAATCGACCTGGAGCCTCTGGAAAAAAAAAAAAATTTCTCTGGGATTTCAGAATTGTTCCATATTGGCTGAAAATTAACTTCGATGCTTTAAAAAAAATCAAAAAATAAACTTCCGTACCCGCAGTCGAGAATTCGCTGGAAAAGTGCTTTTATCCATTTAATCGGTCATCAAAATACGTCATACAAATGTCAAGCTGGCGAAGTTAATTTTCAATCAATATGAAACAATTCTAAAATTCTGGAAAAATAATTCTTCCCACAGGTTCCAGATCGACTGGAAAATGCCAGAAATTGATTCGTCAGGTTAAAATTCAGCAGTAAGGTCGAGTGGAGAAAAAACATTTCTCGTATTTGAACCATATTCACTGAAAATACTATCGAGTCCGATATCTCGAAGCGGGGGATGATGCTAGGGGTCTTCAAAGTGGGTCATTTTCGAAAAAATTAAGTTTTTTTTTGATTTTGGCTAATTTATTGCCTCTTGAAATTTCGCACGGTGTACCCGAAGAAACGTGCGTTTTAAACTTCTACGTCTCCTTGATCCATTCGCTATTCGATCGGATACCACTTTTTAGGGTTCAAAATGAGCTTTGAAAGTTCACATAGGAAGTGCGCGTACTGCGATACTTCGATTTTGATGAAAATTGGATAGTTGGAAAGAGCGTGTCAGAAATCCCTCAAATTCAAAATTTCAACTTTTCAAGTTGATTTTTCGATTTTTTTTTATGAATTTTCAAAGATTTTTTAATAATTTATGCACAAAATGTTACTTTCATTGCATGTATTTGCTGAGAAAATCTTTAAAAATTTGTTAAAAAATCAAAAAATCAACTTAGAAAGCTGAAATTTTGAAATGAGGATTTTTGACACGTTCTTTTCAACTGTTCAATTGCACACTTCCTAGGTTGAAAATTTGATTTTTACAAATGAGCACACATTTTGTGCGAAGTGTTCCACACTCAAAATTCGTATCCTCAATAAAAATAGTCCGACCCCCCCCCCCCATCAGCACCAGCAGATACAAAATTTTCAACTTTCCAACTTAAATGGTTTCTATTTTACAAATTATTAGTTTTTTAACCACATATCAGCTATAAGATTTTTTTCAATTTTCAACAATTCATCAAATATCAAAAAATCGAAAAATCAACTTCAGCGACTGTAATTTTGGTTACAAGGGTTTTTGAACATGCTCTTCCGATGCAACTCGGTTCCTTTCAAATTGGAGAATGTCATTGCAGAAGGCTCGCTTTCTAAGTAAAACTATTTTTAAAAGAAGAAGAACAACAACAACAACAATTTAACCAAAAAAAAAAACAAATTCGTATTACATCGTACAAACGTACAAAAGAAATTCATAAAACGTGACCTAGGCCAAGGTAAAAGAATTTGTCATAAAGTTCATCTCTGATTACAAGTAAACAGGTGGACTTTCTCTATTCATAATTTTATCGCGATGATCAGATAACTTTCACAAAATCGGCTTCTTAAAATTAACCTTCAATTCTACGTTGCCCCTGTCGGCGACTATTTATTTGCAGCTGATGAAGGCTCCGACAATTAATATAGAAGTGTAATCTACAAGAAAATGTTCCAGAAGCAAGAAATTTCGAATATAGTATGATTACAACTTTACAAGCGTGTACCCACATTCCACACAAGTTTAAAAGTATTTTATTTACTTGTATGTAAGTATATACACGAACAAGTAAGACATTTTATTGACGAAAAAGTAGGCACTGAAATGGTAGTAAATGCACTTCTTATTATACTGCGCCGCCGCCGGATGCCGGAAGGCTAGTTTTCGAGTATTACGAGTACATGCATTCGAACTTTATTTCGTTCCATTTTTTTTTTATCGTTCTTACTTATCAACCAAGTACACACTACTTACAAAAAAAAAAAAAGCGTATGAAAATTTTTTACAACACTGTTAATTACCAGTATATATCTGAAATATTACTACATTCTGAAGAAGTTAAAAAGACAACAAAAATACCTCAAAAATAAAAAAAAATATTGTACGTAGTGTACGACACCACCGGAGGAAAAACGTGCATTTTCTCGCAAAAATTACAAATTTCAAGTCATGAATTCCACACTAATTACTAACGACAGCGACGACAAATTAGCATATCAATAATTTTCATATTTATACTGAATGCAAAAAAAAAGAAAAAAAAAAACTGCAGAGAAAGTACCGACCAACCCATCTAATCTGTAAAAATTTAAATACGTGCCGTTTAAAAACTGAATTTCAAATCAAACCTATTTAAAAATTTTCGATTGTTGAAAATTTGTTCAAAACTTCTAAAACAAGCTCGCATATTTGATTTTATTCTTGAACATAAAAAGACCTAGATTTGATTCAAGTTAAAATTCAACATCGAACGTAATACGCATTTAATTTTTAAACGAGGTTACGCTACATTAGTTGTGGGCTTTTTTCTATGTACACATTCGTACAGTAGCAAAAATCATCTGCAACACGCACCGGTTAAACGCTTTTTCTTATTTTCTTCTTTTTCTCCTCTGTGAACTTTGATCGTGATTTACGAACACGATAATTAACCCCTTACATCTTACGGCATCAATGTCAATAGCTCAATACATAACACCTCCAGCAAATAAGCTAATCGTAAGTTCGCATTACATTCTATGGTCATCGTAACTAGTAAAAAAGCAAAACAATACTAGCTCACGAACAATGAACTAATTACGAACTACCGTAAATACGCGTATAAATCTCGCCACATCACTCCAATTCATTGGTTCTCATTACGTTTCAAAGTGGTGCTGATTACACCCATTGACAAGCAATGCCAATCGTTCGAGTAACAAGGAAGAGAAAGGATCTGCGCAACATTCTTCAGTTAGGAAACACTCACCATTCGCGCCCTTTATGACGCGATAATAATCACGCGTCAAAAAAAAAAAAAGATTTACATCAAAGCAGCAAATTTATTCAACTGAAATTAATATGTTGGTTCGGCTTCGGTCACACCTTCGTAGTCGTCAAAACGGGAAAAAAATCCGACTACATTATTCTAATCTAACATCTGATTCAATAATTGTAATGCTGATCAATTCGGCGTGTACGTATACACCTTATTTCTGTACGTCCATTCCATATGATATTAGAATACAAGGAATACATTATAGGTGCATTAATACAGGCTCATTTTAGGCTCCGATTCAAACTCACGCTAAATACAAACAAGTCGGATTATACTCGTATAACTATCATTAATATCGTTTAACCCTTCGAAGAATTTTTCAAAGTTTTCTTATCACAGAATGTTACACGAGTAATATATGGCGCACGTATACCGAGTATATCGTGTTATAAGACGTCACTACGACGATAAAAAAAACGTCGTCGAGTCGCCTTATTTCATACGACCGGAAACCTGAAGTAGTATCTAGTGAAAAAAATACCATACGTTCGATAATAATGCTGCAAAATAACTGAAAAATAAGTAGTAATTGTGGTACCTAGCCAGAGTACCTAGCTATGTGAAAAACATCGCGAGCATTAAACCACACAAATAGGTGCGATTTGGTAACCTATTTTTTTTTTTTTTTTTCAAAAATTTGCGATATTTAGCAACATTGTATTCTCTTTTCACGTCGAATTTATCGCGTAGTTATCATTAATTGTACGTGCACAATGGTGTATTCATTTTTATTCTTTTTATTCAAAGAAAAACAAATTAGGTAATGATTTGATTTGGAAATATAGTTATAAAATCAATTTTTCTTTAGCTCCTTTTTTGCTATTAGAAAAAAATGTACACTCTCTGTACGTACTCTCCGTTATGTCCAAGTGGGACAAACGGGAGAAAGACGATGCAGCAGTTGTGACAGTTTATGAAAAGAAGTCAATACGATGACGAGAAACCATTCAGAATTAAGTTTCAAGAACTTCAACGTAATAACGATAAAAGACATATTTATCAGTACCTGACAAATGTTCATTAGAACTGAACCAAAATTTCACAAGTTCGCCTACAAGAGAAGGCGCAAAAAAATGAATGTTTAGGTCATAAAACCACTTTTACGGGAAGATTAATTTGTCAGCATCAGATAGAAAAAACAAAAAAAATTCAAGACTAAAAAAGAAGGTTTCATTTTTTGAAATTAGAAACTTTTTAAAGAGTTTTCCTCAAATCTGGCATGTTAGGAAGATAATCTTGCAGCAATTAGCAAAACAAAATCTGAAGATTTTTACAAACTACCTTCATATTTACGGTTTGACAAAAACCAAAAACAGATTTAATTTTCTTCTTCTTTTCTAGTAAAATTATTTACGTTTCAGAAGTAAATGGCGCGAAAAATATGGCCGTATTGTCTTCATCTCCTCCTCCTCCGCAATACCACGAAGGCATAAGGATAGACAGGAACCATTCAATTACTTCAAGATTTTAAACACCATGCTACAGTCTACCGGTTGATGCGAATTGAATTTCATAACTATTTATTAACTGTCTCGTGATCTATCTTTTTTAATATGTTTGCTTCTATGACAGTCTACCCCCCCCCTGTTATCCATATAACATGAAAAAATCATACATCTTGGATTTTTTCCAAACATAACGAATTTCGAGGAACCAATACAGCTTGAGCGAAACGAAAACGAAGATCTAATGAAATATAAACGACGAGAGTTCGTCAAAGTTTTTTTTTTAATCCGAACGAAAATCTCCGAAAAAAATTCATGGTTTTTTCATGGCTTTAAAACCCCGCTAGACAATACGGTGGATCGATTTTTTGAAAATTTTTGAAAATTGACAACGGCCTTTGCTTAATGGTTGCCAAATAACTTCAAATTAACGTGACCAAAATTTTAGGCCTCAAAATTCAACTTTACCCTTCCCAGCGAAAACTCAAAGCTAAATAAATACCAAAAAATCTCAAAAATTGAAAAAAATGTTATCAAAAATGGATTTAATATTGTAATTTTTACCCAAAATAATCAACAATGATAATTTTTCATCTGCATTATTCTCTTTTAAGAAGATCAGAAAAACGTTTTTTTTTTTCACACATTTTCAAATATTTTGAAATAATTCGAGAAAAATTCTATTTTAAAAAACTTTAATTGAAATAAGTGTCATACAATTATTTCAACTCATCTAACCCATTTTTAACGATTTTGCTCCTCCTGTACTTTTTCCAGTGGTTCTTGAATATCTTTGTAATAAGTTAAATACGTCGTTTTCCTGGGTTTCTTATTCTTCAAAAAAAAAAAAAAAAAAAAAAAAAAAAAAAAACATTAGAAGAGAAACAAGGCTTCTGATGACTTCAATCTGTACTGTATCTATTTCAATTGAAACTTTATCAAAATTGAATTTTTCTCGAATTATTTTAAAATATTTCAAAGAGTGTGAAAAATAACGTTTTTCTGGTCTCTCTCAAACATATGATAAACATATAAAATTAGCGTTGTTGATTATTTTGAATAAAAATAACAGTATTAAAAACATTTTTCATAAACAATTTTTGATATTTTTTTTCAGCTTTGAGCTTTCGCTGGTAAGGGTAAATTTGAACTTTGAGAGAGGAAATTTTCACCTCGTCGAGTTAAGTTCATTTGGCGACTATTCGGCACTACTCGTTGTCAATTTTCAAAAATTTTAAAAAATCAACTAGGGCGTCTCATTTTGAGGTTTTATTTGTAAGTTGCGAGGGGTTAGTGAAAATAAGTCGTGGAATGACGTCAAATGAACGTGGTAAAAATTTGGGGTCTTTAGTTTGACCCTTAGCCATCAGCGTTTTAGTTTAAAACTTCAAAATTTACACAATTTTTTTTTTCATTTCTTTTTTCGATTTTTTTGCGCTAATATGTCATATGTAGTACACCACACGAGATCAAAAAAATGCTTTTCAAATTTTTTTTTTTTTCAGGAGCTCTGAAATTCCGTTCAATAATGAAAAAAATCAATGATTTAAAATTTTTTTAAAGTAATGAAGTGAAAATACGAAATCTTATAACTTTTTATGGCATAATAAATGAAAGTATTTTTCTCTACAAAAAAATATGAAATATTCGATTTTTTTCATGTTTAAACATGGTTTTGGAACCAATGAAAACAAAAAAAATTGCGAAAAGTTGTATTTTGGTCTCATGTGGTTTACTATGAAACGTTAGCGTAAAAAAAATTTAAAACATGAAAATTTGTTTTGGATTTTTCATGTACCTATATTTTGAAATTTCCATCTAAAAGGGAGGTGGCGGGTAAGGGTCATGCTAGAGATCTCAAATTTTTACCACGTTTATTCGACATAATTTCATAACTTTTTTCTCTAGTCGCTCCCCCCTCCCCCCACTTAAAACTGAAACGCCCTCGAATATACCGATTAAAACCTGTACAAACAGCTCATTCTTTGAATTTCTACTTCGCTAGTGGCATTATTTCGTAAACTGAATGTAAACTGGTACAGATATGTCGTAGCCGAACTCACACTTGCAGTTATTACTCTTCATTGATTCAAAATCTACATCGAAGTAACACTTCGACGTTTCAATATCGACCGCAAAAATTTAATTAAAAACGTAAAAATTATCAGACTGTAACAACCGAACCGCTTATTTGAATGCTCAATACCAAGGACAAAATTACTCCGTAAACGGCGATCGTCGGACGATTTTGAAAAGTAACTAATAATTACACCATTTATACGCTTTATATAGCGTACCTCAGCGTACGATACCAATAACGAAACAACAATACGAATTACGTACTCTGTTTACAACGAGTATGTACATTACATATATATGCATGTACCTACAATGTACCTACATATGCAAGTGGAATGTGTTGTACGTAGACGACTTCATCTCGGTATGAAAATTTTCTCGAAACTGGTCGTCGCGTCGTCGTATCGTAGGAGTGAATTTATGATACAAAAAAAAAAAAAAAAAAAAAAAAAAAAAAAAAAAAAAATGCAGGATGTTAGCAAGGCTACATAACACACTGCTGAGCTGCGCGAGAGCTTTAACGATGCGCTCAAATGTGTTTACACTACATTTACACCTACAAACACCGCAGGTTATTACTTACACAGCCAAACATTGCCGCTGGGAGCAGACTGCAAAAGTTGTACTTTGAAATCTAACGCTGCCAAGTCTTTCCTCAGCTGCACGCCATCCATGCCGAGAACCCGTTCTGGTAACAAAAACAGATGATCTATACCTTCCTCAGGTCCTTGACTATTTGTCGACGAGCAAATGGTGGCTATGGTTCTTATCATCATTTTTCAAAAACGCCGACACGTAGGTTGCAAATTCGGAGGACCGCTAGTTATGGCGCCGTCGTCCGAAAACTCTACGATATACTCGTACATTATTTAATCGTGAAAAATCGAACCCACACACATCGCGATGATCGCACTCGAATTTGAAAAACCAACGCCACAGTCACACACACACACACACAATCGACAATCGCGTACATCGATCAACGCCGTCCGATATACGTGCAAACATCACCGCACCATTCCGCAAATCAACAAAAATCACTTAACCGGCGTCTGATAACAATATCACAACAACAAAAATAAGGCAGCCAACCAACGCGGCAACGCGATTCGGTAATAGCAGAAAAAAAAAGGTATACGAGTAGGTTAGGTACGTCTTCGTATAGCGTGATTTTACTAATAAAACCTATCGCACAACACCATCGCAGCAATAATAATAATTGTAAATAACGGGCACGCTGAAAGAGAGACCGGCAACGCACAAGTTGTTGCAACTATTAAAACGACCGAACCAGAGGCGTGTTGTACCCCTTATTACCCCCCCTTCTACGACGTCAACGACGTCCAAGCGATACGGCCATACAACAGCCTAAATACTAAAACGCTGATATACGACGACCATACGAGCCTATCTACCACCATAGTACGCCGGTATACGAGTATGTACTTCGCACTCCGCACCTCGCCAGCCACTCGCTGTCTTTTCCAACAAGTCAAAAAGAAATATCATTTATCGTCTCGCCGTCTCAGGCTACTTTTCCCAATTCACTTTCCTTTGTAATATACTCGTACCAACCAATCATCGTGGTTACTACTGTCGTCGCATTGCACCATCATTGCCATTGTCGCCGTCTTTCTCAACTCAACTAGGACAGGGGCCAAGTCAAATGAACCTTCAACGGTGCATCGAACCTCCTCCGTCTCTTGCCACTAAATATGTACTTGTTCGCGAGTCGCGATAAAGGCTTCTACGATGCGATGCGATTACACAAACGGCAAGTACAGCGAATGGGACACAAATGAAATCCTTCGAATCGGCCGATTTTTGAATACGTGACACGCTTTGCGCCGAAAATCGATCCAAATAAAATTTTAGCCACCTAGCTTCATCATGGGGCTTTCTATAGGCTCCCAGGGTATAGCTATGTATTTTCGAAATAAATACAAGTAAAATTCGTCCTTTTTCTAGTTATATATTGTAATACTGTATTTCGTGATTTTCGTGGAATTTTACAAAAAATTTCGTAACGTTAGAGTGAATAGCTGAAACCTCTCAAAAGTCACATCTAGAACCCGTACGTACGTACGTACTTAATCTATGTACATACCAAATTTCAACTTCCTAGCTCAATTTGGATAGAAGGTATGTACGCGTTGATTGAACTCAAAAATCAGAAAAAGCTGAATAGAAAATTATTTTTCAAGGCTGTAATGAAGCTCTAAAAAGTCGAAATCCGAACTGAAGAAGAAACTATATCAAAAACGCAAAATGTACAAACCAAATTCTTGATACTATCTGACTCTCTCAGCTCATTAATGTCCATTCAAAATAAATTCTCTGAAGAACCCATAGTAAAAAAGATCCACCAAATGATTTACATCCTGGAAACATTAAACAT
>FIZR01029793.1:0-102958 GCA_900060175.1 Ferrisia virgata
GGGGGGGGGGGGGGGGTAAAGGGTCAAATTGCGAATGGGAGGTTCGAACGAAAAATAGACACCGGATTCGTATTTGGCGTGTCTGGATCAGTCAAAAACACTGCTGCCCTAATTTTTTCATCCACTTTCAAAATTAGAAAAAATTGCAATTTTGTTCAAAAAAGTCAACTTTAAGTAGGGTGGCAACTTCCACATTAAAACCAAACAATTCATAACGAATGAGTTTTGAAATTTTATATATTTATTAAATGTATCGATATAAAATCGTCTGGAGATTCACACCGAACATCGCGGCTCCGTTTTGAGCCCTAGAGGCGCTCCCTTCCTCAAATTTGCGGCAATACAAAAATTGATGATGTTAAAATTGATGATGTTGGTGGCGTTTTGGCAAAAATCAAGCCCCTGAATACGATAATGAAGTCAAGTTCATTATTTGACCTCAATTGGCACCTCATTTTGAGCATTGTTACAGGTGTAGAAATTTTGTGGCAATTCTGCACTAAATTGACTTTTTTAAAAACAAAATTGCAATTTTTTCTCATGTTGAAAGTGGGTGAAAAAAATAGGACAAGAGTGATTTTCGACTGTTTCAGACACGCTGAATATGAATTCGACGTTCATTTTTCGTTCTAAACTCTCGTTTGCATTTTGACCCTTTACTTTCATTCGCTCATACCCACAATTCTGTGACCATGTTCCTCAGCCAAAATTTCAATGACGAAAAATGATATAAAATTTCACGCTGAACAACTCTGCTTCTGTTCATTTTTAGCGTATTAGCAATTATTTTTGCGAAAAATGCATTTTCTAAGTTTTTGAGAACTACTTATATTTCAAAAAAAAAAAAACTTTCGAAAAATTGTACTCGTTAAAACGCATAATTTGGTGGAAAAAAATGTATGCACCCCCCCGCCCCGTGAAAAATTTTGGAAAAATTCATGTCGATAGACCCTTTATTCTTTCAAACATTTAGATTGAAATCGTGATTTTCTCCAAATACGCGTGAATACAGAATCGTTTCCGAAAAAAATTGGTTTTTCGATATTCTGAGCAAGGGCGGTAGGGGCAGGATTTTTTCAGAGATACTCAATGATGTTTTGAGAGAATTTTGAAAATCTAAGATCAACAGCATTTCGCTTATTCTTATTTAAAAATATCCTTTCTCATTAGGTTTTTTATTCTCAAGAAAAATAAATGCTGTTTTTTTCTTTTAAATCTACATAAGCGAACAAAGATGAAAGACTTACCCAAAACTTGTACTTCTAAGCTGCCTTTGGAGCTGTATCCATTGGGACTCTTGGCTAAACAGGTATAGGTGGCTTGATCGGAGGATCTTTCGACGTTTTCAATGATCAACGTACCATTTGGAAATACTTTCTGTTTCCTATTAATTGGAAGGGTTCTCGAATCTATTCGAAAACAAAAAATATTAATCTCCTTGGGACAAAATTCACGCGTGGAGACCACCTGTCAATATACCTCTTTCCCATGTAACTGAATCGATTGGGTATCCGGCGAAAGGGCAAGTGACAAATAAGGTTCCACCAGCTACAATCATTTGTTTTTCCATATGCCTAACGTAAGGTAATCCGTGGACATTGAGACGAGCTGAATGGGAGGCAGATCCTACTTTAGAGTTGGCTTCGCATTTGTATAAACCTCCGTCGTTAGTTTGAACGTTGCTGATATTCAAATACGATATTTTATCTCCGGTAGCGGTTACTTGGTTGCTAATTTGGAACCTAAAAACAACGAGCAGGTGGAAAATAAGTTACGGTAAAAAATTCGAACGTTTCAACGAGCTTAGCGCGAAAACTTACTTTTCGTTAATTTCAATCTTTTTCGAATCCAAAAACCAGGTGATTTCGGGAGTAGGATTACCAGAAGCGACGCATTTCAGATACACTGGAGGGCCTTCTTTTAAAACTTCTTCGGTAAAAGCTTGAGTGATTTGTGGCGGGTCGACTGTAAACACACAGACGCCGTGATTAACATATAACTTTCGAAATCAATAATTCAACGTTACTAAAAGTAGCTAGCTAATCATAGGGTTGTGGCGGAGACATCACAAAAATACTTAATAACTATAATTTCCGGTCGTGTTGATTTTATCGCGTCGCCGATAATTAGATAACGAACATTGTACGTAGAGTATTTTCATTTTGAGTAAATTAACCGTAATACGGCGTATTTACTTACATCTTCCTCCTAATTTAATTTCGGCGCTGCCTTGAGCACTCTCTTGTTCATTTCGTACGAAGCATTGATACATTCCTTTATCGTCTTTTCGAACTGAATCGATTTTTAGACTACGGCCTTCACCACTAGATATGGGTTTTCCGTCCTTTAACCACGAGACTGTTTTTACCGGATTTCCTTCGTAGTTACACGTGAGCACAGCTGGTCTTCCGAAATCTACCGTTTGCACGATTGGTTCAACTGATGCTGATAATGGAGCTGAAAAATGAATAATGAAAACGATGAAATTTCGCTACCAAAATAAATATAAACATTCGCTACTCAGTTTTATAGTTGCATATTTCTACAGATGAATAATCGATTTCCACTTTTTATGCTTACTTTCTACTCTTTCTTTTTTTTTTTTTTTTTTAAAAAAAATTTTACTCGAAACTTTTCTTTTAAAAATATTGAAAAAAAAAAACTTTCTTTTTTTTTTTTTTTTTGAAAAACAATTCTACTCGAAACTTTGCTATTAAAAATATTGAGAAAAAAAAACTTCGACAAAATTTCCTTCTGCGTCATTGTTATTTTTTTCGCAATGCTTTAAGCAGGCTGTACGTACCTACTTTTTGCGATTCTATCGAAGTAAATTTGAATTTTAAATATAAAACAATTCACGCACCCGTTACAGTCAATACAGTTTCGACGCTTTCTCCTCCCACCGAGTTGTTTACAACGCAAAGATATTTTCCAGAATCTTCTACTTTTGCTTCTTGAATAATCAAAGTGCCGGAAACTTGTTTCACACGATCATCAAGTACGACGGTGTGTTTTCTACTCGTACCATCGATGAATTTGTACCATCTGAAAAAAAATGTTCATACATTATTACACCATCGATGATCAATTATGTATTTACGGAGAAGGAGTAACGATTTTTTCAAAGTCTATTGAACCCATAAAGATTTTTTGTTTGAATAAAATTTTCAAATGTAAAACTGCCTTCTCCGTAAATGATAAGTGAGTGTAATTTACTCGAAAAAAAAGTTCCATTAGTGAAGCAACACCAATTCGAAACTGAAGCGATCTGGTATTCGTCATTTTATCGTGGCATATAATGTGGTATTTCCCTTCTACCCGTTACCGATAACTTTATCGTTACGTTTGATAAAAGGTCTTTATATGTTGCCTAACTTTCTCGTCGAAGGAACCGATTTTTAATTTATAAAACAAAACGAGCTGGACGCGTTTATTTCATTTTGTCATACTCTTCGCGTCAGTGCTCATGTCTTATGGATACGATTTTAGTATCAATTCAAGTTGGGAAAGGTCCAGGAGGAGGTGGGTAAAACAAATGTACACGTACATCAATTCGAAAGAAATTAGAACCCACGTTATAAATGGCATCCGAAACTTTAAAATGCACGTGTTTGGGTGAAAGATCAGGTGAAAAATTTCGAAAAATGCAATATTTTGAAAATAAAAAAATTCATATACAAATTATTTTCCAATTTTCCTCAAATTTTCTCGAAAAATCTAAAATAACATTTTTTGATTTGTTGAAACAAAAACCTCGCCCATAATATTAGAAAAAAAAGATACTTTTTCAAGTTGTGGGACAGTGAATAGCTGCAATGAAGCTCCAAGAGGCATATCTAAGGTATTTAATAAAATATACCTGCCAAATTTTAGCAAGTAGCTCAATTTTAGGAGCAAGATAGTCATTGGACAAATTTTTTTACAACCGAAAATGAGGAAATCCATCATATTTCCCCTTGTAATTAAGATAGGGAACAAAGGCTATAGCAGAGTAAGCTACAGTCATCGGGGGGGGGGGTGTCTGTGTGAAGAAGATAGTATTGAAAAATATACTATAGGAAAGGTTTTTATGCAACTTTTTTTTACACGAGTTTTCAACCTATTTTTTTCACAAACTTGGTATGAAAGTGGAGATGGTTTCAGGCTCTAGATATGACCTTAAAATCGGTTTCAAAAACTTTGCGAAAGACCTGCATGGCCCCCATTTTGAATTGGTAGCTCGAAAAAATTCTCTCATGTTATCAAGAGCACTTCACACAAACTAGAATATTTTCAAATATTTTGGGGCGATGGCCTATTCTAATTTAGTCAGAACTTGACGTTTGACAAATAAGAAAAATGGACTACCACTCCAAAAAATTTGAAAAAATTCTAATAAACGTAAAATACTTCTAATAACACAAGAAAATGTTTCTCAGTTGCCAGCCTATAAAGGGGATCTTACAAGTCTCCCCAAAGTTTTCAAAGTCCATTTCAAGTTCATATTCGAGGTCTGAAAAATTTGAAAAAATTGCATAACACATACCCTACGTACCTCCGCTTTCCTACTTTCAAAAAAACATTAATTGAAAACTCGCGAAGAAAAAAATTAACTTGAAAACCTTCCCCCACCTCTCCTCCATGATATAAAAAATTGCGAAAACGCTTAAAAATCATTTTTTGTTAATACCTCACGAGTGTCTCGAAAAATTAATTTTGAGACCCAAATGCCAGTCGCTATATTCAGTCTGCTCTTTTTGGATCGATTGGTTGAAAAATAAATAATTTCAGCAAATTTCAGTCCCCTGCAACCCTACCCTCAAATTTTGAACAATACTGAATTTTGACTCAATATCATCCCCACTCAGATATATTTAATCTACTGCCATTTAAATCTGTAGAGAATAATTTCAGTGGAGAAGGGGTGGATTAAAAATAAATATTTGATCCACCTAAAAATGATTCCATACATCGATAACCCCCCCTCGCCCCTCCCATGACACGTATTATATAGATGGAAAACTGTTTTTCAGGCGTTTCATCGGACCCGTCCCTCCTCTCAAAGCTTTCTTTTTTTTTTTCAAATAGACCACCATAAATTCAAAAACATAATTTTAACCCACGTCGACTTGCTCCCGAAGGCATAAGGTGGATCGAAAAAAGACATACCTCGGATTTTGATCAAATTCACGGAGATGGATGACTTTGAGTTGAAAGCCCATTATATACAATTTTGTGCTCTCAGCTCAAACGGAAGTGCAACTTTGAGTCTTCAAAGTGGAGTGATTTTTGAAAAAAATGTGATTTTTGTTATTTTTATCCCCTAAAAGTAGTTTAGGACATTGATCACAAAGCAGCTACGGTATGATTTGAGTTTCTGCATCCTCCTGGACCATTGGCATCTCGATCTGATATTACCTGATACCATGCACCAAGTGGTTGAATAGTTGCAGATCACAAAAATTGAGATTTTTTATTTTAAAAAACAACAGCTAACCCCCACCCCTTGAGCTGGGTGTGCAAAATGTTGTATGGAGGGGTTTCAACTCGAAGTTAACCACATCCATGAATTTGGTTGAAATCTGAGGTATGCTGTTTTCGATCCAGCTTATAACTTCGGGATCAGAAAATTTTTTGAGGGTTCAGTAAAAACGCTCATTACGAAAAATAAGTGGCACCCCACTCCCCCTCCTCCCTTATTCTGCACGAGTCGAAACCCAAAACAGCTTAATATTCTTTGATAATGTATGACAGAGCAAATAAGGCTAAAAATTTTAATGAAATAAATGATTCAATTTTAATTTAATGTCTTCTAAAAGTACCAGCACTGACGTTGCTAACAACCATTTTTCGTACATAATTTTTGAAATCCCTTCTAATTACAACACTTAGATGTATAGCTATTACTTACCTGTAGGCGGGCACAGGATATGCCTGACTTGGACACAAGCCAACGTAATGGCCGGCCAAATCGACACTTTTAATGTCGATATTTTTATTTGTAATTTTTGGACGAACTGCGTTAGTCGGCTCTGTAAATCACAATTAGCTCACTACGGTTTCGATCCCAAAAAATTTCCCAAAATGACCCAAACCATTTAGGATGTTAGAACCTGGACGCAGTAACTCTCAACGATCTTCATTTTCTCAGACAAAAAAAAAATGCATACTCAAGCACCAATTAGCTTACTTGAACACAGGCACTGGGAAAGAAGTGATATCGCATCGAACAACAGCTGTTTCAGTTGATTTGCTATCTTGCTCAATACTTCCTTTAATTTTGAGGCCGAGCAATCGAGGTGGTATATTATTTGTTGGTTCTGCGTAAGTATATCATAATAGGGGAGATGTAACTCAAAGTAGATAATTTTTTCGACGGGATCCAGAGCTAATACGAGTCGACTAATGCATTTCCAATACAGAACCTTCGCCCATAGTCCTCAAAATTGGATGTAAAAAATACCGAAATGCAGGAGCAGGAAAGCCGGTAACTTGACATAATAAATAAGCCGATCCTTCAACTTCCACTGAAACGATTTCTCCACCTTCGTACTTTTTACCTGGTATCTTTGGTGGTATTTTATTTGTTGGTTCTGAAATATGTATAGGAAAAATTCGTCTCTAGCCAAAATCCGTAAAAGTAGGTAATACATTAAACGTGGTATAAATCCGAAAAAGCCTGAATGTTGGCGAAGAAACCGTTTCAGTTTGACGATATACGAGGAAGGTAAATATTAAAAACTACCTAAACACCGGAGCAGGATATCCTTGTGCAACGCACAACAATGGGAACATTGAACCAATTTCGAAACGTCTTCGGACTAAATCTTCGTCTCTTATTTTTGGCTTAATACTTGTCTGAGGTTCTATTAAAAGAGGCAGGGTTTATATGAAGAATTCTATACTATAATCGAATATCTGTCATGAAACACCTGAATGTTGACCTTGTAAATACTCCGGAGTCGAGACCCATCTCACCCCCACCCCCTTTCATGATAATATCCATACCTATTTCCCTTTCTTGATAAACATTTACCTGAATGACGGTGAAGGAAAACCTTGCGCTTCGCAAAGTAAACCAAAGGTCTGCGTTCGACGAGCTTCGAATATATCGCCTTTAGCAAACTTGGGTAGTTTCGGTCTAACCGAGCCAACGGGTTCTAAATTTTAATCAAATTGTAAATAGACGATAATACAAACAAACCTGAACATCGGTACGGGGAAAGCTTGCGCTTCGCAGAGTAATGCAAATTTCTCATTTTTTTCGTAATCGTATTGATTCGATTTTGAAGATTTAGAAAATTTAGGACGAACCAATCCGATCGGTTCTATAAAAATAAAATGCGAAAAAATCTATGTAGAAAAAAATCTACAGGTACTTTACCGAAAATTTGGGACTGGGTACCCCTGCGCCTGACACAGAAGGTTACAATGTTGGCCTTCGTATCGTACAAATGCTGAAATTTTTGTATCTGTTGAAAATGTCGGCGCTTTCATACCTACAGGTTCTGCGTATAAAAATAGGTATAATTCAGGCAAAATATTGAAGAAAATGAAATTTAAGTGGTACCTATACCTATATTGAAATGGAAAGCTGAAAATAAGTCATCATCCACTTAGGACGGAAAACAAGGTTTCGAACATTTTAGTAAATTTTCTTTTATTAAAATTTTTGCAGGTTCGTGAATCTTATTAATAAATTTCATTAGACTGCAAGCATGATCATTACACTACAACCTATGATGAATCATGTACATAAATTACATGACATTCTTTTAGGGAAAATTTTTAGATCATGGATATGTAAAAAATACGTACTAGAATCAGAATTTTCAAATTTATAGAATAAATCTAAAAAATCATCTGAGCATGGTTTCTAATACACGCGATATTCAACACTGAATAAATACTAAGTCAATTCATCCAGTTAATAAAACCTATTTATTAGTAAATTTTTCAAAATTGTTGGCAAACATCGAAAATTGGGTAAAAAATTGACTAAAACAGATGAAAAATGTACAAAATTGAAGAATAGGTGAAAAATGACTCAAACTTTGAAAAAAAAATCATCGAAAATTGGGTATAAATAGGATAAAAATGAGTGAGAAGTGCAGAAAATCGACTTGAATAATGGAAAAAATTGTCAGAAATCATTTAAAATTTGGTAGAAATTTGATATAGATGGGTAAGAAGTGCAGAAAAGTGATCTACAATCACGAAAAAACGTAGAAAATGAGGAAAATTGTCGCAAAACATGAAACAAAATCGGAAAAGTCATTGATAACGATGTAAAAATTTGATAAAAATTGGCAAAAAGTGGAGAAAAAAAGTCGAAAAATCAGTGAAAATTGACCTAAAACATGAAAAAAATTTTTTAAAAAGTATGATGAAAGTGGGTGAAAAATACAAAAAATTGATCTCAAATTGTGTAAAATTATAATTAAAAATTCGGTAGAAATTTGACAAAAATGGGTGAATATTCTCCGACAATATGAAAAAATTCATTAGAAATCGTCCAAAATTTGATCAAAAATTAGGAAACAATGTTGAAAAATAGGTAAGAAGTACAAAAAATTGAAGAAAATATGTTGAAAAAAGAGAGGAAATTGACCTAAATCGTGGAAAAAATGAAAGGAAATCATCGAGAATTGGGTAAAAAATTGCCAAAAAATGAATAAATTGTGCGGAAAATTGATGAGAAAAATTGCGAAAAAATGTTGAATAATGGGTAGAAATTGACCAAAATCATGGGAAAAATGGTAGAAAATCACTGAAAATTTTGTCAAAATTTGACAAAAATGGGTAAAAAGTGCAGAAAATTAACCAAAAATCATGAAAAAATTTAGGGGAATTGTTGATCTAAAAAGTGAAAAAAAATTATCAAAACGACAAAAATAGGAGAGAAAATTGCAGGAAATTGATGGAAAATCATGAAAAAGCGTTGGAGAACGAGTGAAAATCGACTTAAATTATGAATAAAACCATTAAAAATCACTGAAAATTTTGTGAAAATTTGACAAAAATTGGTAAAAAATGTAGATAATTGATCAAAAATTGAAAAAAAGATTGAAAAAGATGGAAAAAATTCAACGAAAATACAGAAGGGTTTGTTAAAAATTGTCGAATTAAATAAAACCTTTCAGGTTAGATATTCTTGCATAAAATATAAAAATCAACCGATAATTTTTCACTTTTCATTAAAATTAATCTTCATTTCAGAAAAAACTGTTGCTAACATGGCATTTCAACGTTAAAATTCCTTTTTTCCAACACAAAACTTACGTTTTTACATAAAATTTTATATTATCTAAAACTCCAATTTTTAAAATGCCTAGAGAAATTTGACGGAAAATCATTGTGATTGGCAACACTGAAAAAATGTTCACAAAACGCGACGATTTTCATGGAATGCCCCCCCCCCCTCTCTTAAGACATATCTTTGACAAAAAAAATTTGAAATAGAGAAAGTCTAGAGATGAATCACATAGGAAAGAAATAAAAGAGCTGTATTAAAATTCATATACCTATTTCGAATTAATACCAAAGGAAAATTACAGAGAAGTCAATAACCTACTAGCAACATATACCCAAAATTTCAGCTTTCCATCTCAATTATGTATAAATTCGCCTGTGTAACATTTCAATAAATAGGTACCTACAATGTTGGAATGGGACAAGATAAAATATCAACGGTATCAATTCCCTTGGTCCTGCTCCTTTCGAAAAAATAAAAATAAAAATAAACGACCACTGCAAAAGCAAAACAGAGCGCATCCTTACCTGTACAATTTTGGACGACTCTTTAGATCGACAAAACATTCTAAAAATACTCACCTGATGGTTCGAGACAACTCCCCTAACAACAAGTGTTCCCATAAAAGTCAACCGAGTACATAGATATCGTTACAGCTCACTTTTAAATAACACTCGAAAATGTCACCCGAAAAATACGACGATATTTACTCGTGGTAATACGAAGAATTAAAAAAGAAAAAAAAACAACGAAATACAAACGAAGGAAAATAAAATCACACCTAAACGACGGCACAGGATAACCTTGCGCGGGGCATAACATACTCAAGCTTTTATTCCTCACTCTCGAAAACGAATTAACTTTATCATCGTTGGTAAAAACAGGTCCTTTGGATCCCACCGGTTCTAAAAAGCCAGCAACAAAAAACACAATCGATCGTAGCGTCATTTCAATATTCGCTTATGACCAACCTGAAAGCTGGAACTGGGTACCCTTGAGCTTGACACGTCAATACCACGTTACCATTACTTTTACGTTGAAATGTTCGACTTATATCGTCCGAAGAAAACGTAGGCGGTTTAGCACCTACCGGTTCTGCGTATAAAACAAAAGAAGCCCAAAAATATCCCCAAACTTAAATATTTCAACAGCAAAATTATAACCTGAATGATGGGACTGGAAAAGCTTGCGATTGACACCAAAGTACTACGTTTTGTTTAGCGCTTCGATATATACTGCGACTTTTATCGTCGACTGTGGTCGGAGCTTTAGATCCTACTGGTTCTGGAGGCAAGAAATTGTAATGGTTTTAATATAAATGTGATTGATCGTAAATGTACCTAACCTACGTATTATGCAAAAGGATAGGATATTGTCAGGAGAAAGGATCGTCACCGGCTTTATATATTTCGCTATAGATGTTTCAGCCCAAATCTCTTATCTTTATAAATACATACATATACATAATAGGTAGTAGGTACCTGAAAGAAGGTACAGGAAATCCTTGCATTTGGCATAGTATTGCTAAAGCTAGGCTAGAGGGGCGTGTTATTGAACGAGTTTTATCATCTGATGAGATCGATGGTGTTTTTACTCCAACTGGTTCTATATTGATTATCAAAAAATTCGCATTTCATTTCAAAGTTTCAAAGGATAAATTAATAGGTCCTTCAGTAATTAACATAAAGCCCAAAAAAATATGTTGAAATGGGTTCAGCTCGTGAGCTACAAATGTACGAGTAATTTGGATCATAAAAGTCGATAACACGCATTTTATTCCAGAAGGGAGTGGGATATCTAATGAATACTTTTATATGATAATAATTCAATTTGGAAAAAATACATGAAATTTCTCACCAAAAAAAAAGTATAAATGTTAATTTAAAAAAAAAAAAATTTCAGCCTAATTTTCGTGAAAAATTATAATTAAGTGAATTGAAAAAAGCATCGTTTTGCGATGTATGCTTTTCTTCTGATCAATGTGGGGAGGAAGGGACAGGCATTGAGGAAAAAAGTTGACACCACCAAAAAGCACATCTACAGCCTATACTAAATATACATGCCAAATTTCAACTTCCCACCTTGTTGAGGAGGAGGGAGGGGAGATAAATAAGGAAAAAGCTCAACAAATAAGAAAAACCGACAAAAAACAACCTTTTTGAAGTTGTGAGATGTGCAATGAGGCTGAAAAGTCGAGACCCCCAAAATCATATCCAAGGCTTTCACTCAATGAACATACCAAATTTCAACTTCTTGGCTCAATTTAGAGGGTAGCTGTGCACGAAACAAACTCTTAAACATGAGAAAATTTGTCCAAAAAACCTCATCTTCGGCCTGTGAGAGCAATGGGTCTTAAAAGTCGAAACCCCCAAACGCACATCTATGGACCTTACTAAGTCTATTGCCATATTTTAACTTCCTAACTCAATTTGGAAGGAAGATGGAGGAGAAACATCTATTTTTCAAGGTAAAAAAGGGGAAACCCTCTCATATCTCCCCTCCTAATTGACTCGAGACGCTGATTTTTTGATATATTATACAACTCTTGATTGTATACAAATTGGCTCAAAATGGAACCATTTTTGCGATTTTAACCCCTCAACAGCCCTTCCCCCAAATTGGGCACAAGTGAATTTTGACTCGCGGTCATTCCCACTTTAAAATATCAAATTTGTTGCCAATTGAAGCCTACTTCCAAAATTCGACCGATTTTCGTCGGTATCGAGCTGAGCAAATAATTTTTATTTTTGGGTGGAAAAAATAAAAATAAGTATCTTACATGATCAAAAATGTTCTTAAGGGTCTTCTAGAACTGAAAAAGGAATTTGGTTAATATCTCCTCCTCCAAACCTACAGACAGACAGCAATAGTCTGGTTTTCATTGAAAATATGACAGGGAAAATCAGGCTAAACATTAAACTATTGCATCAACTGTTTAATTCCAAATGATGAAAAAAATTCAGCAAGAAAACTTGAAAAAATAATCTTAAAAAAGAAATGGAACATCCAGCAGGCATTTTCTTCTTTCAAGATACAGTCAATAACCGAGCATTCGAGCAAATAAATAAACTTAATATTCCACTCCAGTTGTAAGTAACCTGTAAATCTTTATCCCTCATGGCGAAAAATTGTTGTACAGTTCGTTGAATAGACAAAATTTTAAATTATGTGAACACAAACTTACCTAACCGAAGGTACAGGATAAGCTTGTGCTTGACATAGCAGCGCAACATGTGTATCACTTTTCTTTTCGACCCAATTATGTTTTAATTCGGGAGGCAAAGTTGGTGGTTTAGCTCCCAGCGGTTCTACGAGTATACACGCAAAATGTACACCGGCGACAGTTAAATAAATTATTCACAGCGAATGAATTTTTTTTTCGTTCGAAGAATGAATAAATTCGGGTATAGGAAAGGAAAACAAAGATAAGACGAGGATTTATGTAATAAAAGTCGTCGCATAATCGACGGTCATTTGGTTTTGCGTTACAGTTGCTAACGGCTTCAACGAAATTAATTTTACGTACGAAACGACAAGGTCAAATATAGTGTAGAAGTCAAGGTCGATCATTTGAAACAGAAACAACAACACCAACAACAACAACAATGTATATAAATTTATCGAACCATAGGAGGCAACGACCTAAATAATACGAAAACAAACTAGCAAAGGTGAAAATTCAGATAAAAAGTTGGCGTAACTTTTCACGGTGCAATCAAAGCTCGACCAAACTTTCCACCAGGCGTGTATTTAAAAAATCCTAGTAAACTTGATAAGTGGCACGTTTACTCTTTGATGGAAAAAATAGAGCGATATTGGACTCCGTGTAAAGGCCCATCAAGTACTTACCTAACCGAAGGTACAGGAAAAGCCTGAGCTTGGCAAAGTAACGCCAACGAATGGCCAGCTTTTTTCTTGAATCGAGATATTTCAGAATCGGATGAAAAAGTCGGAGGTTTCAATCCAACCGGTTCTGTTATAAATCACATACATCTCAAACGAAACATTCGTAATTTAACTTGCAGCCGAAATATAGGGACTTGTACCTCGAGAACTCGCACGGATATATTCAAATTGTTCGAATTTTATATGTACACGAAATATGTACCAATTACTCACCTTATTGATGGTACCGGAAATGCCTGAGCTTGACATAACAATGCTAAAGCATGCCCTGACTTTTTCTTAAATCGAGAGCTTTCAGCATCCGAGGAAAAAGTTGGAGGTTTCAAACCAACCGGTTCTAATAGTATAACAAAGCATGATCACCTCGTGTTATAAATATTGATATTTCCAACCCTTCTGAATGTATGGGAGGGGTATCCGTAGAAAAAAAAAAAAACTCGCGCGAAAAAAATCAAATCAAAATCTCACCTAAAACTGGGTACAGGAAATGCTTGAGCGTGACAATTCAACTCGATATCACGATTATTGCGTTTCTTAAGCCAAACTTTTTCAGCAGCCGAAGTCAAAGTTGGAGCTTTACTGCTCACAGGTTCTAACATTCATAACGAAAAGGTCACACAAACATCAAATACCAATACAGCAACGTTAGCCTGAATGTCGAGACAATGTATTTTTTGACGGATCCCGCAACCAAGGACAAAGAAGCAACAAGTTTTTAAAATATTCAAACCGACGACTCGTTCGATAATGCCCGAAATAAAAACAAAAAGAGAAACACAACATATACCAAACACGAACCTGAAAGCAGGTATAGGAAATCCCTGAGCTTGACATAATAACGCGAATGTATGTTTCGATTGTCTGAAAAATGTTCCACTACTTCGAGAATCGGATGGAAAAGTTGGCGATTTCATTCCAACCGGTTCTAAGAGTAAAAATCAAATTCAACGTTTTATCAACATCAGAACTAATGGGGAGGAAAATCAAAAAACCTGAATGTTGACGACGTTTCCACCAGATATACTTAAGTATAGTAAAATTTCGAAAACATAGCACAGAACGATCATTACACTATGAAAAATAAATTTAGAATTATTTCACCAGTAAGAGCGATACCTGTACGAGGGAGCAGGATATCCCTGCGCTGAACATAACAAAGCAATTGCTTGAGTTTGCTTTTTATAAAAAGTGCTCGATTTGCTTTCAGAAGAAAAAGCCGGAGATTTCAAACCGATAGGCTCTACAATCAACGCAAACGGTACAGAATTACAAAAAGGTGTAAAAATTTTACCTGAATGATGGTAACGGAAAACCCTGAGCTTGACACAACAGGCCGAAAGTTTGTTTTGCGCTTCTAACAAAAGTACCGCTACGCAAATCAGTCGGAAAAGTCGGAGATTTCATTCCAACTGGTTCTAAATTCAAGAAAATATCAAGCCCGATTAAATTTCCTAGCCATATTTTCACATAGGTAACGCATAAAAATAGTTGAGAAAGAGAAACCCCTCTAAAAAAAAAAAGAAGCTCCTCACATTTTTTGGGAATTAAACTGGAGATGGTATCACAAGACAAACCAAAGCTTCGACGAGTCAATAGAATTATTAGTACAGTACAAACGAATACGAATGAACGACAAAAATGATGACAAGTGAACACAAAAGCGTACCTACGTAAGCAATCAGTTTGCATAAAATCATTTTTAATGAGTATTCAACGAAGATATGAGCAAAAAATGTTACGAAATGAGGGCTCATCAAACAGTATCGTTCTTACGTAATTAACAAAATCATATTGCGTATGAAACCGGTTTACATATTCGTTCTGCGCAGTGAGTAATTCACAGTGGCAAAATCATACTGCGCATAGAAATTATCTGTGGACAATGCGCAATCTGCGCAACTACACTGCGCATGGAACCAGTTTACATATTCGTTCTGCGTTGTGAGTAATTGACCTTGTTAAATGACCCGTTTGAAGAAATGAAAAACAAAGATCTCGCGAGTCATGATTGCACAACTTTCACGTTTTCTTTAAATGAAAATTGCAATATTGAGACAAAATCATTTCATATTTATCGTCAATCTAAATAAATGATTGAATATTGCGGAGTATTTGTAGTCTATATCTATGGATCTAATTTTTATAGGGCAGTATGGCCAACATTGAAAAGCTGATATCATAATAACTTTACTATTTCATATTTTAAAAACAAACCATACAGCGATTGATGAGTGGGAATCAATGAAATTATTAAAAATGATCGTACAAACAAGTTGCCCAATTCAAAATTTGAAAGAGTGGAGATTCAAAAAATAAAAAATTCGATAAAATCTTTTTTGTAATCAAGAATTTTTGTATAACTCTTCAAAATAGAGGAATTCTGTCATTTGTATGAATTACCTATTTTTAGGATATCCAACCTTTTTTCCAAATCACTGCCCTTTTCCTCACTTTTTTACCAAATAAATTACTTCTTCGTGATTTTTTCAAAAAAATATTTCAAGTCTCTCCAAGTTTTCTATTTTTTCACTACTTTTTCTTGAAATTTTGGCTGAATTCAGCAACCTTTCACTTACCCATTTTAATCAACTTTTTAAACAATTTTTGATAATTTTTAACGATTTATTTTATATTTCAGCACAATTTTTATGATGTAACTTCTATAAATAAAATGTTTCAGGTAACGTGACAATTTATGCAAAGAATTCTTTATATTCACTTTGAAGAGAAATGCAAAAATCCGTGACCATGAAGATATTTTTTCAAATTTTTGGTTTTTTGAATCACTGTTGCTTCAAATTTTGAATTAAGCAACTTACTGAAATTACAATTCTCGCTAATTTCATTAGTTTCTATCCAACGCTTACATGATTTATTCAGCATATATGGATTATTAAGATTTTTATAATATCACATTTTTTATAATTATTGTCAACGCTGCCACACGACAGTTAGTCCTGTGTGGTGCGTGTGTACTGTGTGCTGTATAAGGCGCCTGAAGTACTACACAATAGGCAATCATTTTTGTAGATTGACAATTGACCCTTCTGAGTAGTTCAATCAAGATTGAACCAATTCAGCATTCCAAACTCGGCAAATGACAAATTCGAAAGCGAGAGCAGTGAGTAATCATCAAAAATGTTACCGATACCCAAAATTCGTCAAATCTCACCAGTGCCAAAGGATGTATATAAGCAACACAAATCACGAGTAAGTATTCTTCGAAAAATGAAAAATTTTGAAAATCCTACCGAAAAGCCGGCACCGGGTAAGCCTGAGCGACACATAGTAACGCTAAAGAATTCCCTTTTCTGATTTTAAATCCTCTGGAATCTTCGGAGCTCGAAAATTTCGGAGAAGAACTTCCAAGAGGCACTTGACAAAAGAAAATCCAAATAGAATTAATACCGAGAACTCGTTAAAAAGCAAAAAAAAACACCTTCAATTAAAATACCAGGTACTCCAGCCAGCTAAATTTTCCTTTTCACTCGACACGAAGGTATCCTGCACATCGTCATTTTTCCAACATCCCGAAAAAAAAAAATGAAAAAGACGCGAAAAATACTTGAAAAGATATTAAATCCTTACCGAAACACCGGTACAGGGTATCCCTGAGCAGGGCAAATCAATGTCAATTCGCTACCCAAATCTGCATCTATTTTTAAGCTAGTAACATCTTTCTTCATGGGAAGTTTTGGCGAAGTAGCTCCAACCGGTTCTTAGTACGTACGAAAAGGTCACGAAACGAAAAATGAGAGACAAGAAAAAGTGAATAAAATAAAGAAAACCAAGTACAAAGCGTAAATACAATACATTATTGTGCGCCAGCCAAGCCAGTACATACCGAAAGAACCCCAAAAAATTGGTTAAATCACCTCGTTTTAATACGGTCGTACTTACCTGTACGCTGGTACTGGGTACCCCTGAGCAGAACACAATAATGTCATTTGTACTCCCAACGTGCTCACAAAACCATGTATTTTTTCAGTTGTCGCAAATTTAGGAGCAGCACTACCAACCGGTTCTTCGCCAAAACAATCACGAAAACATTTTCATTTTCAAATTATACTATAAATCACGAGGCTACTAGAGAAAATAATAATTCTTAAAGTAAATGCTCCTCGAATGGGCGTACGACCACAAGGATATATTTTTGTTGAGATGAGTGTACTCAAATTTCATTTGGAAATGTTTTGAGCTCATAATGGTATTTGCCAATACGTATGTACATGTGAGTGACAATGGGGGCCTTAGAAGTACAGAATACCGCAGATATCATCGAACCAACTACTACGACGATTAAATTTCACAATGAAACGACACAACTACGCCAATATAGGTAAATAAGAGCACATGCAGTACAATGTACCTACATTTATAACCTCGCTGAAACACTTACCTATACGAGGGAACAGGATATCCCTGAACAGGACATAGAAGAACGATACCGTTAGCTGATAAAAACTGTAAATTTTTCACTTTCTCTACAAATGGTATCTTTGGAGCAGAACTTCCAACTGGTTCTGAATAATTATGAAAATACGTTTGGGTATTTATGCGCTTATAATGATAAAAAAAAATTTTTAACGCAGAAAAAATATTAATTTTGACTCGTACGAGCTCTGGAGTACCCATCCCAACATTCAGGCTTTTTTATTTAAAAAAATATATATAAATAATAGAGATAAAAAAATTATTGCACAGTGTTTGTTGCACGTGTTTAAAAAAATTTAAATCACACAACAGGCAGGTTAAATATATACGTCAAATTTCAAAAACACCGTACAACAATTTTTTTCTCTCTTCGATATAGTAAAAGTAGCGTAAAACTAAATTAAATGACGTAATCTATGCGAAATAAAAAAGCCAAGATGATGAAAAGTTGAAGAAGGAAACAGATTCGAAGCTAAAAGGCGAGAAAACTTAATTTACGTTAGCCTGAAAAATTCATTTGAAATCGAGCGTTTTTTACGTTGTTGTTGTCGGTGAATTTGACAGCCACGAGGAAAACATCATTCAACCAATAAGTCGGCTCCTTTTTTTCTTCAATGACCGAGAAATTTACGGTCTGCATTTTTCATCGCTTAATTTATTTTTCTAATTGAATGAATTTTCCAGGATAACGATTTAACGAACGGATCGTACGAATTATAAAAGGATTGAAAGGTGGAAAGGATGAACGAAAAAAAAAAAAAACAATACACGTATAAGCGAATGTCTTGAAAATAGAATTCGTATTTACCTGTGATCACTAAACGTCCTTTGGTAGCGCTCAGTCTAGTTTCTCCTGTGAGTTTATGCTTGGTTCGGCACTGATATGATTTAAAACCATCCTCAGGTGCCACATCTCGAATGTGTAACTCGCCCGAAGGCAAAACTAGGTATTTACCATCTAAAATAGCAAAAGTTTGTATTAGCATATTACATTGGTGTAGAATAAAAATGTAACAAAGCGTACCTATAAATTAATGCATTTTTGAGTGATTCGTCAAATCAAAAAAAAAAATAACCCTTTTAATTTTTTCTTAGAAATTTTCAAATCCCATTTTTTTTTTAAATTCGTTTTATGAAAACTCTGTAATCTGGAATAAATTTAAAATCACGTACGAATCACCCATTGCATTTCATTATTATTATCGATCAAAAATTGCCATCAAAGTTGTTCCTAAGCAAACGGCAATATCGCAGCGTCGTCGAAAATTTCAAGAATGACTATAAAGGTTTATTATACTGCAACGCTAAGCATTGTATTTTTCGTATACCCATCGACTGACTCAACAAGTTTTCGTCATCGATAAACAGAGTACCATTACATGCGCTGCGTATAGCGCAATATCATAAATGCAACGTTGCCAAATTTCTAGGACCTTCAATATTACCAACGATGCGATGAATTTTAATAATTCATTTTCATTAATATTGCATTAATTTACGTTTTCTTCATATTTTTAAGGGGAACTAAAAATCAGAATTGGAATCGTATTCGTATTATTTCCATACAATTTATAATTATACAGTTTTGATCTAAATAAATCCGGTCGGGTACAAGCGCAGTTTTTTAGGTTGAATTTGCCTGTTATTTTTACATTGTGAATGTATAATCTGATTAACAATTTTTGATCGAGTTGTAGTAGGTAAAAATATGTATGTTAAAATATATTTAGAACTGTTGATTTAAGTACGATAATCTATCACTTATTTATTTTTTAATTCGACGAAAAAAATTAACCAATTTTTCTAGTATTCCAAAATAGATGAAATATAAGAGCTTGAACGAGGGATGAGTCAAAACTCAGAGGCTTCAGAACAAATACTTTGGTAAGGTAAATAACGCAACAAATATTGTTCGTTAGATAATCGTTTGGTTTTGCAGCTCCAATTCTTTGAAAATTGAAAAACCTTGAAATTTTCAACTGAAATAATTTCAAAAATTCTCAAAAAATGAAAAATTTAATTGACACAAAATTTGAGTTCTTCTAAAAACAATTATTAGTAAGATGCACAAATAGGGTTATGTAAGCTAATATCGTACATTGTAGCAGAAAAAAGATAGTAATTTAAATAAAAACATTGCTGAACTCAAAATTGTTTATACCGGGTGTTCTGCATTCATTTCGCTATTCTTATATCGGTGATAGGTCAACTCATAAGACTTACATGTATAAGTTGACATACCCGAAAATTGAAGGGGTTGAGATATACCATTTTCAAAATTTTATTTTCACTCAAATCTGTTGCTTCATTTTTGGACAAAGTTGAAGGTAAATGTTAGAAAAGCAAGCCGACTGAGCCACAAGACAAGGAATATAAGACTTTGGTTTAAAAAAATCAAGGGTGGGGATGATACGGTTTGCCAACAGTGAGGATATAAATATTAAAAAATGTAACTAAAATTTTTCAATTTTTTCAGTTTTTTGTGAATAATTTCTGGACAACAGGTAAAAAAACTTTAAAATAAGTAGCAGTAATCCCCTCACCGCACTTCACAGTCTGAGAGAAACTCTGAAGGTTGCTCACCAATGAAGAAAAAAAAATGTATTGAATGTTGAAACATGGAAAATCACGGATTTTTAAAACAAAAATTGATAAATTTCAAAATTCTACATTTTTTTCTTCATTGTGAAGAAACTTGCAAAGTTTCTGCTCAATCCATTGAGTGGTATGGGGTGTACAGCGACTCATTTTAAAGATTTTTAGTGGGGAGTTTATTACAGCATTTTCAGCAGTTATCCACTAAATAATGAAAAAATTGAAAATTTAGAACTAGGTAAATTTTTTTGTAATAGTTTGCGAACCATTTCATCCCAATTTTTGATTTTTAACCACAGTTTTTCTTTCATATTCTTCATCTTGTGGGGCAATCGTTTTGCTTCTCTTATATTTAATTTATAAATTGGAATTTTTTTTCTATTTTTGTCCAAAAATAACTCAAAATTATTTTGTTCTTCAATTAATATTTTTTTCTTTATATAAATGTACCCCTATGGGTCACTATCCTAACTAATGAGTTGAAAGTGCTCTCCTGTTCATTTTAAAGTTTTTTAATGAGGTGTTCGTAATACATCTTTCAAAAGTTATTCACTAAAAACAAAAAAGTTACAAATTTTTATTCATTATTTTTTTTTTGTATTTATTGCATCATATTTTACGAGCCACTTCATCTCTACTCTTGATTTTTATACCACACATACTCGAGAGTATACATGGTGCTTCAAAGCAAACGGCGAATTTTTATCGTTATCAATTTTTTTTCTATTAATTTCCAAAGTTAGCGGCAAGTTTGAGTGAAAAAGAAATTTTGAAAATAGCATATCTCAGCCCCTTCGATTTTTTAGGTATGCTACCCATTATACGAGTAAGTCTCATGAGTTGACTTATCATTTTTATAAGGATAGCTAGATTAATGCGGAACATTTGGTACATATTTTGGGTTTTGCGTTTTTCAAAAATTCATATCTTAGTTTTGCTACAGTGCACGGTTGGTTCACATAACCTTATTTGTACATCACCCTGATTACTATTTTTAGAATGACTTAATTTTCGTATCAGTTCAATATTTTATTTGTTAAGAATTTTTGAAATTTTTTCATTTAAAAATTTCAACTATTTTCAACATTTTTTAGGTCATTCCTGGTACGATTTATGATGTTGGTTCATATAACTTTTTTTCTTATTTTACTATTTCTTATACTGACTTAATGTTTGTTTTTGCCAATTTTTGAAATGTAAAAATTTTCAAATTTGATAAAGTTGTAACTCCAAAATCAAAAGTTTTTCGTACCAGTTATGCTAGGGATGTTTTTTTTCGATAAACTAATTAAAATTATAAATAATCTTCGATTTTAATTATTTTCAGTAGGTGTTTGAATTTATTTCAAAAAAGTCATAAATCTTATAATTTTCTGAAAATTATTTTACAATTATTGAATAAAATCAAATATTAAAAATTACTCCTTGACACTGACTTCATTTCAAATTAAATTTAGGTAAAGATTTGATAACACCAAATTACCACAAAAAAATCAGTCGATAGTAAATTCAGACGAACAATTCATTCGATTTATTATCTAAAACCATAAATCGTTCAACTAATCTCATCGCTGAAAATTAAAGAATCAAAATTTATTCCGTTAAAAACATGCACATAAGATTAATTAAGATATTCTAATTTATTCATCATCACGCACTTTTAAAATCAACAGTTCTAGTTTGAAAGCAAAAGCCAAATGTACACGAAACGAACCTATAAACTAATTTGGTCGATAAGATAAAGATCGGTAATTTAAAAAAAATTATTACAGGTTCGTTACGAATACACTTCTAAGTACCGTATAAGTGATTCATTAAATACAATTATTCTTATCAAAACCAACCGGTTAAAAATACAAATAAATTATTTTCAGATTAACACAAAAATAAGTAGGTAAGTTAATTTTTATCATTATCAAAACATGGTCGGCGTTTATTTAACGAATCACAAATAAAATCGGCGTTGGCTATTTTCACACCAAAAAAATGGTAGAAAATATTACCTACGTTGTAGCGAGAAAGCTTTCTATACTTAAAAACGCGGAAAAGAGCACCAAACGGTGAATGAAAAATTTCGCAAAAGCCTTAATCATTACGTAGTTCCATTTAAAATTCGTATTTTGTACCATTTTGACGAGTAGAATTTTATCCTTTATTGTTAAATTTTCAAAAGGTAAGGTAAGTTTTATAGCGATGAGATTCGCGTTTTCATTCAACTTTTACGCTTTTGTTTATTTTGTTTACACGCGAAATGAGGAAAATAGTAACTTTCTAGCATTTACGCGAACATAGTTTTCTATGGAAATTTATAATTACGCGGTAGGTATATGCGTTATTTTGTTTGTATACGAAAAACCCAGTATGGTGTTGGAAATGGTATTATAAGGTGTTTATTACTATTCGTGTAAGGTTTCTTTATATTGGAGAATTTTTATTAAAGATTTCTCTTAATGGACGATTATTTTTATAAGAAAAGAACATTCTTTTCAATATCTAATAAAAGAGGTTATAGTTTGAAGTAATGAAGTTGAAACTTTCCAAACATCAGACTGCTGATATGAAAATTTTTAGATTGGTAAAGGGGTCATAGAAGAAGAGGTAGAGTTATTAAATTCACTTCTGAAAATTAAAAAAATTAAAAATAAATAATTTTGAGATTTTTTCGATTTCTTTAAACATAGAATTTTTTCAGCAGCTTTAACCCCCTGCATCGTTGTCTATTTAAACGACGGTCCTCTTTTCCACGTTTACTTAAAATTAAACTTAAAACTATGACTTAAATTTACGCATTCATTTCTCCCACACATACCAGGAAAAGGAAAACCAAAGGATAAAAGCTAGAGGGACCAGACAGGGTGGTGGTACTGAAGGATAACTAAGGATTAAAATCCACCTGATTTTGAAATTTCTAAAATACCGATCGACACACGACGCGACGTATTCGCGATCACACCAAGATTTTGAAAGAAAAAAAAAAGAGTAAAATTTCAATACCGTAATCGCGACTAGTTTCCGAAGTCAGCTGAATTTTTTCATTTTGAATCCACGCTTCGACGTAGACGAAATCGGCTACGAAACTGGGTATGTGACACTTTAGTATACCCGGATTACCGCGTAATACATACTCATCCATTACATTCACCGCATAATGTTGACCAACCACTGTTCGACAAAAACAAAAATTACACCCTCGCATTATTATCGCATCCCAAATAAAGATGAAATTTACCCAATTTTAAAACATCTCACACATACGCCAATGTCAATTGTCCGAATAATACACAACTTCGTAATAATCTCACGTATGTCTAATGTAATGTATAAGTATGTACTTTCACTACGTATTAAAAAATTATTGCTGCGGGGTAAAACGTGCTAGATCAACTTCCTACGTTGACCACCTTCGCGGAAAGGTCTGATGGCTCGGACAATGCTATGGCCAGGCAGGCACATCTTCGAATGTAAATTTTATTGTTTAGGATAGATCTACCGATGATTACGACGGCGTCACCAGACTCATTATGTACTTATGACGGTGAAAAATCGTTTGAAACTCGCGCTATTATATATATTATAATATATATACGCGACTTTATTGGTCAAATATGTAGTAGGCCGATGGGCACCATGTAAGTATATTGTTGATTCGAGGCCAAGTGGTAAAATATGTACACTTATATATAGGTAAGTGTACGTATACCTAAACTCTGCAATCTCGCGCAATCGATTTGATTTTTCTCACATCAGTTGTCTGAATCATTTAAAAGGGTCCTTGAAAATAAATTTAATCGTGCGGATGTAGATATCAAGAAACCGTATCAAAAATCGTCACAGATTATTGGTATAAAACTAAAACTCGAGCTATAAAAATTCAATTCCGGAAAATTCCAAAAATGCATTCAAATTGCAACTAAATAGTTTTATTCATATTCGGGGGGGGGGGGAGCTGGTATAAAATAAACGAACGGATTTTGTCCATAAGTTCCAAAACAAAAATTGTATCAAATTATCGCTTGTGAGATAAAAAAGGACGTACCGCATATAAAGCAGGTCTGTAGAGTAAATTTTTTTTCATTGAGCAAGGAAGGAGAAAGGGGGCAAAAATATTTTTGATGCGGCAAATTCAAACTGTGTTCAGAACAGTGTAGTATCATTTAAAAAATTAACAATATTTTCGATCTTTAAAAATAAATTTTACAGATTTTTCAGGAAAATCTTACGTCAAGGGAATTCAACATGAAATTTCATAGGAGAATAAAATTTGGTAGTTATAAAGAAAAGGGGTCCCAAGTATTAGGGTGGGGCAAATTTCGATTTTTTTCTGAAAATTTGCAAACGAAGAAATTAAAATTTATCTATTCGAGGCAATTTTTCTATCATTGGACACAAGTTTATTAGTCTAACATTAAAAAGAAAAAGACTTTGAAATGGGTTCGGATGGATGGAGTGGGGGGAATCATAGTAAAAACGTTTACTAACGATCACTTAGGGAATAAGTATGCATAAAAATTCCATATCTGAAAAAAAATTTCAAAACATTGATTTGAGAATTTTTGAAAGTTTTTATTGAGTAAGTTTCCCAAATTGAGAATAAAGAAACCATCGCAATACGTTGCTTTTTGAGTAGAATTTTGGTAAAATTAAGGAGATACGCCGTGAATTGCCTTTTCATAAAATAAAAAAAGGATCTCGCTACCTTTTTTTTTTTTTATTTATTAGGCATAGGGGTACAGGTAGGTATTCGGGTGCGCCGAATATTTTTTTTTTCAACTTATGTTACTCTAAGGGCCGTAATGTGCCCATTTACAGAATCTAAAATAGTTTTTTCCTGCTCAATCCTTTTTTTGAGGGATTTTCAGAGTATCTCCAAGTTTATAAATACACCATCTAAGTTATTCATATAAAAAGGGGATAAAGGAGGAAAAAATATATTTTAGATTCTGTAAATAGACACATTACCACCAACGGAGTAAGATAAGGTAAAAAAAAAATAATCCTTGAAAATAAAATACCTATTATAAACATAAGGGAAAAAAATTCTTTGAGAACCTCTGAAAAATTAGCTATGAATGGGGAAAAAGTGAAATATCCACCTCAATTGTCGCAAACAGATCTTCTGATTCAGTTTTAACCAAATTTTTCCATAAATTATTTAGCTACGTTTTTTGAAAACCCTTAAAAAATAGCTGTGAAAGGGAAAAGTGAAATATCCTCCTCAAGGGTCTTAAATCGATCCCCTAGTGCAGTTTTGACTGAATTTTTCCAAAAATATCAATTTTTTGATTTTTGCAAAGCCTTTTAAAAAACACGAAAAATTACGATTTTCGAGTACCTGTGAAAAATCAGTTACCGTGCGGGAAAATAAAATAGCCCCCCCCCCAATTGCCTTAAATACATACCCTACATTCTTTTAAATCGGATTTTCTCATTAAAAGTAATTTTTTTAATTTTTTACAATTTTTATAAAAATTTGCAAAAATGACATTTTTTGGACGCCCCTGAAAAATCGACTATGGGGGTGAAAATTAAATATTTTGCTTAATGGTGTAAAACTGATGTCCTACATAGATTTTAGAGGGCGTTTAAAATCATGAAAAATTACAAAAAACTACCTTTTTTTTAAATCCCTGAAAAATGGGGTAATGATGAAAGAATTTAGCCAATGGTCATTTTGGGTCAAAATAAGTATAATGATTCCATTTTTTTTTTATTTTCAAAAAAGTTTTTTTGAAAATTTTTAAACTTTAAGTGGGCTTAGCAACTTTAAGAAGCTGAGTTAGGAGTCTGAAATTTTTACCACATCTTTTTGAGGTCATTTCACAATTATGGTGATCCCGCCGCGTGCAGATTTATAAAATGAGCAAAATTTGGCCCACCCTAGTAGGTACTGCAGTGAATAGCTGAAACCCTCAAAAAGGCATATCAAAGACATCTGATAAAGACTTACACCAAAGTTCACTCTCCCTGAATTTGGAAGGGTGATATGAGTGGAAAGAACTCAAAAAATGAAAAAACTGACAAAAAACTACTTTTCGGGGTAAGGGGAGGGGAGAGGGGTGCAATCGAATTGAAAAGTCGAAACTCTCAATAGACACATTTGGAGTGTCTACTAAATTTACATATTAAATTTCAACCCTCTAGCTTAATTTTAAGGAAAGATATGCATGGAACAGCCTTTTCTCAACGATAACGACGGGGAAAACGCTCATTTCTCTCCTCTCAAATGACGTAAGAGGCCGATTTTTAGATATATTACACAACTTTTGATTCTCTATCAATTTGTTGGAAAACAAACAATTTTTGCAATCTTATTCCCTTAGCATCCCCACCCCGATTTGGACATGAGTGAATTTTTACCCTAAATTTGACCAATTTTGGTCGGTTTGGAGCTAAGCAAATGATTTTTAGTTTCGGGAGAAAAAATAAATGAAATAGAATAAATGTATAACATCGCCAAAAATGGTCTCAATGGTCTTCTAGGACCCTGCAATGGATTTCGTTGTCCCTAGGTCATCGATAGTCCGTAATAGTCTAGTTTTCATTGACAATATGATATACAAAAGAAAGGCCAAAAATCGAGTTAAAGAGTTAAAATATTTACCACGTCTATTGTCCACCTATCGTTTGCCGATTTACAAAAAAAAAACACACACAATGGACAAAATTTGTTTCCCCTCCACCCTTTAGATACTTGTTTATTTTCTTGAGAGCAAAAAAAAAGACGAATGTTTTTAAGCCAGCAAAGGCAAACTATACGTCTAAAAAAAGTTTATCTCTCAAAAACCTTCCGAAAACATAAGAAAAAAAAAACGAACGAAAAATTCCTCCAGCCTTTTTCACATTTCTTTAATATCTACCTTACTTTGAAATACCATGTCACTTTCCAAACACGCCAAAAAACAACTCGAGCAAGTACACACGTTAAAAATCTAATCGCTAATACAACAAAAGTGGATAGAGAGATACTCGCTACATACATACGAGAACATAAAATCAACAAAACTGTGTATAAAACTGCTCGTTTATCGTTCATAACTCGGGTCATTAAACGACGATAATCCTGTACGGTTTATTTTCGTCGCGAATAACTAAAAGTTCAATTACACGCTCGCACCCTTTTCAATCAATCGAATCTGGAAGAGAATACGGTAAACGTCGAATTGGAGAAGCAACAAATTTATTCTGGTCGGAGAGACATTTCGAGGAGGAGGTTGCTATCGCGGGTAATTTAATTCGGAAATATTTCGTACCGAAATTATTATTATCTGGCGAGGTAAATTTATTGCCTTTCGTATCTTCCCATGATATAACTTCTAAATGATCCGACACGAAAGATGGTAAATTGCATTTAAATATCGCCGAATTACCCTTTATAACGAATAAATCGTAAACTTGAGCTTCGTAGTATTGACTCACAACTGTAACAAATAATCAACAAAAACAAACGTATTGTATGTACCATAAAGATAAAATCTTTGATGGAAAAAAAAGAAAAAAAAAAAAGAAAATACCATCGAGAAAGTTTTAGGATAGAGGGGATACCATCACACTGCACACATATCACTCGTATCATAGGCACACATAACACTTTTAGTTTTACTTATCGTCGTGTACCCATATTATTCTCTTTAATGGAATATTTCGAGCCGTCATCGGATACCCATTCGACAATATTAACGAAATCGCCAACGAAACTCGGAATCATACATTTTAAAATGCCGGTATTTCCACGAAGTACAAATTCGTCACTTACTCTCGTCTGATAGAATTGTTGAACGACTGTAAAATTTTCGCCAAAAAGTTCCATTTAAGTTACAAGAAAAGCACTTTTACACGATTCTATACTCAGGTAAAGAGAGAAATATATTCTACTTTGAAAGAATAAGTATTAAGTAGGATTATTAGGGATTGTTGATTTCTTTTTTCTGATTCCATACGCACACATACACATAGACATGCCAGACTAGGACAGTGGTTCAGTAATAGAGTACCATATTTATTCTCATTCGGACGATATTCATTTCCACTGCTGTCAGACCACATGGTTACAATTACAAAATCTGCCACGAAGCTTGGTATTTCGCATTTCATAATTGCGCTGTTCCCACGTATAACGTATTCGTTATCGGCTTCCACCTCGTAGGGTTGATGAACCACTGTACCATAGTAAATTTAAAAAACATATTTGTTAAATTTTCTTTGTCGAAATTTGCCAACGAATAATATAACGAATATTGTACATTTCAAACGAGGGGCATTCGATGGGTGGGTTTGAAAGAATAAATGAGTTTGAATTCGCGAGGCTGATATCGACGGGATGTCTCATAGATATCCAGACTAAGATATTTATACGTTCAAAATTACTCATACAACTATTTCCTGGTTGAATAATTTCATCGGTATTTATTCATCTATTACGAATACATAATTTTTTTTTCAATTTTACCGAAGTGGGTAATAAGCAGAAGACATCACTTTAGAGTTTAGACACTCGTAATAGTGAACTTTTATCTTCAAACTTATTTCCAAAGGGTTTATGCATGTTGATAATTTGCTAATAAAAAAACCTTGTCAACTATCCACCTCCGTTTTGAATGGAACCAAACTAGATGAAAAGAGTATGTCAAACTTCTCTCCTTCCGCACCAAATTTTCAGCTGCTGGAATTTATTTGTATATTTTTAACGAATTTTTAGACATTTTTATAAACTACAGATGTAGCCCATAAAAATAGGTAGATAGTAAAAATAAAATATTTCACGGAGCATATTCTACTGAAGTTACCCAAAGGTGAAAATTGGGTTTTCACCAAATCTCAGCTCCATAAATCGATGTAACCCTGTTTTACAGACGTTCTGGAGGCTCTAGAAAAATTTATTCGCGAATTAAAAAAAAATCGAGGTATTGCATAGGTTAGTTTTTCTACAAAGATTTGGTTTCTGCTTAAATTGGATCTTACGAATCGATTTATCGCATTTTTCAGCAATTCCAATGCCTCTAGCAAAAATTTTAATTCCTGTAAAATTTTGAAAATGTTATAGAACGTCCGGATAAGAACTGCAGCAGCTGAAAATATTATTCATATCTTATTGTGGGGGCATTCTAACGGATTGAAATGGGTTTTTTGGAATTTCCAAACCCTACAGAACATTTGGAGGATGAGGATGAGATATATCGATTTGCGAGGTCAATATTACACCAACAACTCAATTTTCTCCATTATAATTTTAATAGAATATAATTCACGAAATATTTTATTTTTGCTGTACTTGTCGGTCAAGTATAGTTAGTACAATTCAAAACTTCACAAACCCAACAATAGACTCCAGCACCTGAGAATTTGGTTTCATTTTTTTTTTTTTGACATACTCTTTCCATTGAGCTTCGTTTCATTCAAATGAAAGAGGGACAGTTGAGAACGTTTTCTTTAGCCAGATAAAGGAAAGATCAGTACAAGAGTCATAAATAAATCTACAGGCGTAAATAGGGAGCATGATCCAAGAGGAAGGGGAGCTTTTGCAGCTCCCTGTTCACCAGGTTCTCGTTCAAACTTTTTCGAGAAAATTGCACTTGAATGTTCAGTTTTTTAACCCGCCATTTTTAACATTTGACAAACTCGTTACCTTTCCTTTGCTTTGTCTATATTTTCTGTCAATTTCAAATATACATAGCTATAAAAAAATCCTCTCTCATTCCGCCGTCAACCTCCCCCCCCCCTCACATGAGCATGGATATAGTAAAATTAGCGATAAAACATGGCGTTTTCCTTTTTTTATTTTCCAGAAATAAAGTTGATGGACTTGGATCTGTAAATGTTGACGCATCATTTTCATTATTGGAGGGGCAGAATTCGTTTGAATTTTAAAAGCCCCTTCGAATACACAAAATATGCAAATTTTGTGTGTAACCAAAAAAGCAGCAAAAACCACGATTTGAGTAAATTTTTTGTTTTCAAAATTTTACATGGGGTATAGGGGGCAATGCGAAAATTTTGAAAACTTGCTTAAATCGTGGTTTTGGATGCTGGGCCTTGTAGTACGCGACTTTTTTCGTATTATTGGTTATATACAAAATTTCTTCATCTTCAGCATTTGGAGGGGCTTATAAAATTCAATCGAATGCTGTCCCTTCAATAATGAAGATAAGAAAAATGTGTACATGACAAATTTTGTAGGAAAATTTTTTGTTCATAAAGTCTGTCTCTTGAATTGATGATTGGATCGAAATGTTGAAATTGCTCGTTTCTTATACATATTTTTAGATGCCTGCACACAACAGGGAAAAGAAGGCCTCACCATACTAATGCCAATTCTTTACTCTATGACAAGTCTGGCAGATAAGAATATAAGGCATATTTTGAATTTCATGTTGGAACCTCTGAATATAGAATTTTATCCCATTCGGTTTCATTGAAGGTATCTAAGGCTTTCGAAGTAGAGCCATTCTCAAAAAAAATCACGATTTCTCGTAGATACGCCCCTTCTTCCTTAGAATGATGAATTTTAAAACAACAAATCCCATCGAATATTTTATTTTTGAATCAGGAGTCCGCTACATCTTTGTGGATTTGTTGAAAATTTATGAGTCATAGCATTTTCAAATACGACAAAATTTTTCAGATTGATATCTGCTTTAAATACGTTTTTTTTCCTTTACAAGCATCAGAATACAAAAATTTTGATGAAAACTTGAGTTATTCATTTCATTAGAAATTTGAGGGCATCATATCAAATTCATTCAAAATTCAATTTTCTACCATTTTTCTCCGTGTAAAAGATTTTAAGGACAGATCGTTCTCTAATAAAAGTGAAAAAATTTGTTTGTTGATGTTCAGAAAATCATCAATTTGAGAATTTTCAACGCGTGGGAGAGGAGGGGCTGGTCTAGCTCGCGCGATTCTGCATCTAAAAATTATTATTAAAGGAGAAGAGGGGGAGATTATAAAATCAAACAAATTTAGATTTCATTCGTGCAAACAAATGGCACTAGGGATACGAATGTAGCGTTGGAAAATACAATCAAACAAAAATATTTAAAATCTTTTTTTAAAAAAGCTGTCCAACGACTCTCTTAACACATGTCAAAATCCCATACTGATCTTCACTCATTGTCACGCACATCTAAACCTATAAGTATCGTATATTGAAAAATAACCAGGGAGAAAAACGGAATCAACGCAGGAGCCACAAATGACACCACATGCAGCCATCACATTCACACGTATTTCGCATTATTGTGTACCATAATTTTGACTACTAGAAGCGGTCAACGTTTCACCATCATTGGACACCCAAGCTTCAACGGACACGAAATCAGACGCGAAGCTCGGAATTTTACATTTCATAATAGCGCTATTGCCCCTAATAATGTATTCGTTTTCCGCTTCGGTAATATAATTCTGGGAGACGACTGAATAACAAAAATGGTATGGTGAATTAAAACATACATTATCTATTATCCATTTGGTATCTCATCGTATACGTCTACGTACTTATACAATCGATATAGCACCTATACAGAATGATAGAGATACATGTACGAATACGGTTATCGGAGGATATCTCGTTACGTAGTACGTACGTTTCAATTATTAATTCAATGCAAAGCAGGATGCAGGTGGTAGACACGAATACAGATAAGAACAGGTTTGTAATTCAAATTTTCATCTCATATCACATTCAGATATTATATACGAGCACGCGTAAGTATACACTTTATACATATATATATCATATAAAGTATACGCATCCATAATATCTTAGTCAATACCGTAATTATCATTTTCCGACACTGCGTACGAAACGCCATCGTTATTTATCCACGACTCAACTTGTACGAAATCGGCTACGAATGAAGGTATGCTACATTTAAGGATACCGGAGTTTCCTAAGATTACGTATTCGGTCAAGATTTCAGCTTCGTATTTTTGATTGACGACTGCGACAAAGTAATTAGCAAAAAAAAATTCAGTACAGATGATTACGTTGGTTTTGCTACACATTCGAGACTGGGAATATAATTTTAAGACAGGAGGATATAGTACAACACATCTGGGAATATTCGAGCACTCTCACATTCGCACATATTACTCTCTTAAGTCAAGTACCGAAATTTTTAGAAGAAGGTTCGTATACAGCTCCATCGTTGGATAGCCACGCATCCACGTATACAAAATCAGCCACGAACGAGGGTATACTACACTTCAATATTCCTGTATTGCCCCGAATTACGAACTCTTTTAGAATATCGGCTTCATAGACTTGATTCACGACTATAAAATCAAGCAGTAAAATCATCCTTTAAGGATTGTTTTCATTTGAAAAACCTAAAATCATTTTGAAACGTATCTTTTAACGCTTAAACGATAATTTTACGCGAAATTACCAGTTGATTACCATTATTTACCATAATTACCACTCGATGAGGTAATTTACCGGTAATTATCGTATAATAATGGTAATTTAATAAAATTTGCAAAGATATTAATTTGTTTCTTTTTCTTCTTTGTTTGCCCATTTTAAGAGCAATTAGTCACGGTAAATATTTAGGTAATTACGGTAATTACTCGAAAATAAATTAAAACTAAAGATTTGACAACCTGCTCATTCCATGTCAATACGACCCAAATCTGAACTTGTATCTTTTGTTTTCATTCGATATTTTCTTGCGAGTTCCTGTTAGGATGGCATTATTTTTGACCTTAATCTCCAGAAAGATGGGAGATAGTCCTTGCAATTTTCGAAAAATTTCAACATTTTGTCAAATGACTTGACTTTGAACACTAATTTTGGGAATCGGTTAGACTTAAATTGAATCTGTAGGCGCGGACAAATTCAAAACTATTGAGAAAAATTTTGTAAGCTCAAAGTTGAACTTTTAAGATGAAAGTTCCACTTTTCATGGTGAGCTTAAAAGTTAAAAGCTCCCATTTTAATGTCTGAAAAATTACGTTGAAGACATTTTCTTATACGTCTTTCATTCAATCAATTATCAAAATAGGATCTCAACACCCCTCGGGGGCAGAGGGATCTTCAATTTCGGTTCAAATATGAGGAATAAAAAAATATGAAGCGACGCTTCGGTTCTTACCATTCCGAAAACGCTTGAGTTTAAATATTTTCGTTACTTTTTGGATCTAACTCCTCTAAACATCCTCACCAACCCCCTCAATATGGTTCAAATTTTTTAATCAGTATTAATAGGAGATTGGGGAGTGGGGGTGCAATGAAACTAAAAAGTCGAACCACCAAAAAGCATATCTAAATCTACATAACAAATTACGACTTCATAGCCAAATTTGGAGGGAAGATATGCGAGGAACGAATTCAAAAAATGAGAAAAACTGATAAAAAAAACTCCATCTTTGAGGCTATGAGGTGGTTTTCTAGGACTCCAAAACGAATTTTGTTGACATCCCCCCTCCACCCTATCGGTTGTAGGTCAATGGACCGTAATAGCCCGGTTTTCATTGACAATAGGACATGGAAAAATCAGGCTAAAAAGAATTCACATGTCGATCGTGACTGATTGGATTTACATACCGAGCTCCTTCTCCCTTCTACCCACCATAAAAACGGAAAAAATTAGAAAAAAAAATAGGAACAACGTGTAGCATACCGATTTCTACTAATTCAACACCACAGACATCGAATATCAACCTACTTTCCTGATCCAACTCTTTTGTGTTCCAAACGAACTCCTGAATTTCAAAAAAAAAATTAAAAAATTTAGATACATTGGAGTCGGACGAAGAAAGTAAGTTGATATCCAATCTCATCGTTATCGAATTAGTAGAAATTGATATGCTTCATGCTGTTTCAGTATTTTTTCAAAGTTTTTCTATTTATATGGCGGATAGAAGGGGAGAGGGATTCAGGGAACATACGCAGAAAGTAAGCGAATATTCAATTTCAACAACCCCCAATCAGTACGGATTCATATGTGAATTCAATTTTTCCATTATTTTAAATTTTGACCGTATCTTTGAATTTTAACCAAAATTGATTGATCGATTGCAACGAGCATAAGAAGGTCTCTTCGAAATAATTTTATTCGATTTTTAAATGGCAGGTTTTAATTTTTGTGCACATCATGAAACATTGAGCTGTCAGCTGAAATGCTCAACTCGGAGCTTTTAAAATTTTGCTCATTGATTTGGAATCTATTTTAACTTCTTCGCAATCAACCAATTTCAAAACATGAGCCAACTAAGTTGAGCTGTTCTACAAGAAATCGGAATTGTTCAAAAATTGCAAGAACCAACCACCATCACCCACCTTCCCTGAGCGATAGAACATGAATGAATACGTTTTCTTTACTGTACCACGTAACAGGAACTAACGAAAAAACTTCGGGAAAAAAATGGAAAAATCCAAGTTTATATTTTGGATGGTTTTGACGTGGAATGACATCACCAAAACCTGATAATCAGACATCGCGCGATACGATACGTACAAAAAAATCAATTTGGAGATACGCGAATAAGGATAGCACAGTGGAATAGGTAAACACTTTCGCACAATTTCAACCACGCAGACATTTTATGTACCATAATCATTGATCATAGTATATTGATGGCCATCGGTACTAATCCACGCATCAACGAAAACGAAATCGGCCACAAACGACGGTATTGTACACTTAAGTATGGCAGCATTACCCCGGATGACATATTCGGATACTACTTCAGCTTCGTAATATTGATTGACGACTTGAAAAATAAACGTAAGTGTATCGAAACAAAAAGCACATTAGTGGACTCTGGCGAAAAAACGATTAAAGGACAAAGTATGGTATAGGATATTTGACAACGGTATTCTCATTCGTCTCCGCATGTTGTATAATCATAACACCCTCGAAGAAGAGTAATATATTATCCCCATACCATATGTTTCTTTGGTGTTTTTCGTACCAGATGCCGTGTACGTATTACCCTTATCGTCTAACCACGAAAATACGTAGACAAAGTCTGCGACGAACGATGGTATGAAGCATTTTAAAATTGCCGTATTACCACGTATAACGTGCTCGTTGTTTACTTCGATAAGGTAATCTTGAGTGACCACTACAATGAAAAAATTCGCTCAGGTTAGATTTCGATTTTCAAGGAATTTACAGGTTTATAGCTTGATTCTGAATACGGCAAAGATGGAAAAGTAAAGGGCGAAACAAAGCAGGGAATCGTACACACACACACGCACACACACACACACTGCACACTGTGGCCTGCGCTGAGTGGCACTGGCAATTACCATAATTCACTTGGCCGGAGGTTTCGCTAGCTATGCTGTTGTAAGTATTGCCAGTATCGTCTTGCCAAGCAACTACTGTCACGAAATCGGATAAAAATGAGGGTATGCTACACTTGAGTATGGCCGAATTGCCCAATATAACGTATTCGTTGTTCACCTCGGTTCGATAGTGTTGTTCGACCACTATAATGATAACGATACTAATAGTAATACGCACACATAATGTACACCACAACGGTGAAATGATTAGTATTGAGGTGGCATATTCGGAAACAATATACGAGTAGACGAACCCTAAGACAGGATATCACCAAAAGCAGGGAATCTCATATTCGCATACTAAAATCACACGCTCACGTATCGTAAGCTACGGTACGTATGCGTACCGTAATCGTTTCCAGGACGAAACTCTTCGTTTCTATCCGTATGCCAAGATACCACATGGATGAAATCCGCAACGTAAGAAGGTACTTGGCATTTTAATATGGCCGAATTTCCACGTATCGCGAATTCCTTAATAACGTCCGTTTCGTAAACTTGGATCACCACTAAACATAAGGTAGGTAGGTGGGCACGGTAAGTACAGTACGTATTGCCAAAGGTTAATTTTTGCTAGGGTAGATTTTTAATTATAAGAAACGAAGTACCAGGAGATCGGACTGAACACAAAAGGGAAACTGCATTCTGCATAGGTTACGTATGTACTATAGGTAGAGAGGTACATACAACTGTTCACCCTCGCTAATTACCAAAATTCATAGATGGCCGAATCTCCTCTCCTTTATCTGTATGCCAAGATATGACATTTATGAAATCAGCCACGTACGAAGGGACTTGACACTTTAATATGGCTGAATTACCGCGAATAGCGTATTCCTTATTAACATCCGTATCGTAAGGTTGTATTACGACTGTAGAAATATTCACAATCGTCGATTAACTCGTGAGCATTTTGAAGAAAAAAAAACTATTTTAACGCTTTCGGTACGAATAATTGATAAACACGATCGTCCATACAGCATATTATAAACAATACGACTATCAAAAACAATTGCTTTCGAGTAGGTAAACATCGAGCCTGATCGGAGTTCATTTTCTGGATAAAAATTATCAAGCCGAATTTTTCCTATTGTAGCCTTTATCTCGAGAGTATTAATAAACAATTATGTATGTCTAATTGATCAATACGAAAATTTAATCGATAAAATACGTGTTCATAAGTACGTATGAATTGTATGAACTTGGTACTATGTAACAAGTTTATAATTTTGGGCAATTAGGATATAGCAATAATATAATAATTTTTCAAAATAAGAATTTCGAACAAACGATATTCATAATTTTTTTTACTTTTTAATTATTAATTAGGTGTGTTGAATGACTTTATCGATACGCATATTTCAAAATTTAGAATATCCAGTGCGTACTAAAAAATTCTATCCAGAAAATGAAATAACAACTACGAAAAGCATAAGAATGGTAATTTGCAGTCGAATAAGATAAGAAGGAAATAGAGAGAGCGTTGATTAGGTTAATGAATTAATTTTTCAAAATTCCAGGCTGGACATATCTGTCTTTTAGACGGTGCCCATTTTGAAAAAATTTCGAACTTTTGAGAAAGTCTGGGAGGTATTATTTTCCTCTTTTGAAATAGGTTACTTTAATGTGATACTGACCTTGCGAGGTCTAAACGTGGTAAAAAAACGACTAAGAACACGTTTTTAATTTTTTTTTAGCCTGTTGCACCACCCTTTTGGCACCTCAAAAATATATTTGTTATGCTCAAGAGTATGGCTAAACTTTTGAAAACAATTCCAGTCATGGTCTCCCTGCCTAATTTTTTTTCAATTTTCAAATTTTTAATCCCCCCAAAACTTTCATTAAATATTCAAAAAAAATTGAAAAAATTCTGACATAAGTATACACCTTTTGCATAAGTCTTTTGTGGAAAAATTTCAATTTTTTTGGACTACGCCCGTTCGACATACAAAAGATTGAATTTTGAGCATACACGGCCCCATGATACTCGGGTCGGAGTACGGCGAGGGGGCAGGTTAACATTTTTGGCTTGGTATATCAAAACTAACATTTTGAGGGTGTTTTATCCTAATCTACGATAGGGAGGATTGCACCATCTTATCGTGGGAGAGTCCTCGTTTATTTTGATCTGAAATAGAGATTCCTTTAAATTATATACAAAAAAATAACATTTCACGTGCCTAAATTGCCCACAAGTTCTTGTCGAATTTCACACATAACATGTACCATAGGTAAGGTAAATAATAAAAACTATTTTTTCGGTAGAGTGGAAAGGGAGTGGGTGCAATGGGGCAAAAATTTTGAAAGCTCCAAAAATCATGTCTAAAATCTCAACTAAATTTTGAGAAGAGGATGCCGGGGAGGAGGGAAAAAGGTCCGTGAGTTTTACCCAACCTTTCCGAAGGCATTTTTCAAAGATCAAGGGATTCCAAATTTTCTCCAATTGATGAAAGCAACATACAAATATATGTCCAAAAGCAAATCTACCACGAAATTTTTGAAAAAAAAATGCTTTTTCAAGCATTGAAACGAGCAGTATTCGAAGTATTATAAGGAAAAATGAAAGTTTTCGATGGTTTTGATTTTAAATCTGAGTTAAGTATAGTTCTCGTTCGTTAATAGGAAAATTTTAGGGAAGATTAAATATGGTTAGAATTTTTTTTAGGGGGGGCTTGGCTTCCAGAACTGCTCTCAACGGCCCATTTGCTACGACAACTTTAATTTAGTCCATAGTACGTTATGTAAAACTCCAGGAGAACTTGAAGGTCCTTAGGGCACTGGTTGTCAACATTTTTTCTTCAACTCAAATTTTGGTGACCTCAGTTTAAAAACCAAAGTGAACAAATACTATTTTTGTACCTTCGCCATTTCTCTCTCAGGTATAAAAAAAATGAGTATGTAACTGAAAACTTTGGAATTTTGAAAAAGTTTTAGCCAACGTTTTATACCAGACTATGTCAGTTTAATATAGAAACACAAGAAGACAATTTTCATACATTGTTGCTATTCAAGGATTTCGTAGATAACATCAGCATTATATGGTCGTGAATTTAAAAGCAAAATTTAAAAGTTGTGTACTCGGCACTAAAATCGCTTCATTATAATGAATAATGACTCGATTTCGGATAAAATACAATTGTTGAAGCTAGAAAATAATTAACAATAGTATTTTCAACAACTTTACAACAACCTCATTCCGTACCACACAAAAGTTGAGAAACAATTGAAACAAACATAGTCAAATTATCACCGAAAAATAACAATTACGTATTATTTTTCGGGCTTGATACACTTACAAAAGAATCCAACTCTGGAAAATTTTTTTTAAAATGTACATTGTTGAAATTTTGAAATTATTTATATGTGGTGTGGCTATAGCCAAGCTGAACTTACAAATCATTAAAAAAAATTGTTAACATGTACACGAACCAATTTTTGCAGAATTTTTGAGAAATTTAGTCATTACACGTAATTTTTGTAATTTCAGTAATATTTTTTTACATGATTTTGAGCATAACTAGAAATTTAATTGGAAAGAAGATTTATAGATTGGCTCTACTGACTAATGCTAATCCCATAAACATGAGGATTCACAACTTTTAAATTAGGTACAATATAAAATTCGTACTCAAGTCCAAGTATATTTAAGGATCAAATTACCATTCTTATCTACCTAAAATTCCTTCATATAATTTCAAAGATGACTTTATAAACACATCGAAATATTATAACAATAACACAGGACGCTGAAAAGTAAGAAAATTAATACATTAATCTAGAAGCAACTTTCACGCGGTACTTTTGAGTACGAAAAATAAAAACTTCCCACCGATGAATAAAATTAAGAAAAAAAAAACATCGACTTCTTTTTCTTGAAAAAAAAAAAAAAATTCCAAACCTAATATTTTAAAAATTTTATTCTCGATGGTAAACATTCTACAGGGATTTAAATGATTCATACAAACGTTATCTTTTTGTGAAAGTCTAAAATTCAAATACATATATTTTTCGCTGTCGTGGCGGAATTTAAATCATACGTCGGAAAAAATTTATAAAAAAGAGGAAAAGTTTTGCAACTCTGCGACGAAATTATACGTAGCATGTTACTAGACGTTAAATTCACGTAATACAAATTCCATCCGTTGCCCCTCCTTTCTTACCCGATACGTATATACGAAAGCTACCAGCCATCGTCAGTCGTTTAGAAAACCCATCTTATTTGTGGCTTTGTAAAACAACTCCATCAAAAGAAATCCCATAACGTGCAAACTTTCCGCTTCGAAATACTTTCTCTTTTTTAAAAATTGAAAATAAAAAAACAAAGACTTGCATACATCATTCGTACGGGTACCGGTACCGTGAAAGTTGCATGATAAATATTTCAGTATCAGCTCGACGAGTTAAACGTCAATCAGAAAAATTGTCCGCTAGGAAATTCTTCTCCTGCTATATTTACATAGGTATACGGGCGTCTAGCTCATCGTAGCTGATGCATTTTATATGTAGTATATGTGCTAATTATACGTATCTATCTATCGTATGAATTCGATAATTTTAATCGTTTACCTGCTCGAACATTTACATCGCGTGAATGTATAGACCCGACGGAATTCCTGGCCATGCAAATGTAAACTTGAGCATGAACCTCTTGTCGATAATCCTCGGCTCGAAAAGGCGGGAAAACTAGATTCCCATTAGGTAAAACCTGTAATTTAAAATTAACCTGCGATATAACGCTCGTTTCGAACATCGTTTTTCTATTGTATTAGTTTTTCACATTAAATTAACTCGCGCGCCTTTGCCTTATGCTTTCTTTATGGTACACCCATAAATGTCCGCTCGTTACATAAATCATCCATTATGGAGATTACACTACGACGCGGACGAGTTCGCCCGAATATTCAACGTTTACCTAAATCTATTTATCGCCAGGTCTCGCCACCCAAACCACGTGTATCTATAGACATAGTATCCTTTTCGTCTCTGTATGCCCAACTTATCTGTGCAACAAGATGCGTTTTTATTGCCAATAAAGATAAAAAGTAAATTTCTAGTCTGATTAAATGGCGCAATGATAACTTTCGTATATTGGGAAATGTAAATCTTACTATTTTTATACGAACAGTCGAAATTTTATTATTTTTCTTCCCTCGTAAACGACTAAATCATCAGTTTTATTGTCATCTTCCGTCATATCGCATATATGAAATGAATTTTCAATTTTATTACATTTCAACGTATTTAAAAAAAAAATAATAATAATAATAATAATAACGAGTAAACAGATGATCGCAGCATAAAATGCAAAAAAGTTTAAATATCTTTCTAATATGTGTTTCAAGAACTCGTACATTTTTTATTTGCTTTTTATAATTCAAAAAAAAAAAAAAGAAGTGGATAAAAATGGGTAGAATATAATATTTTTGAATTTAGGAATCCTCTTATTTTAAACCAAACCGGTATGAACAAAATGAAAAACAAAAATTGATACTTTGAAAGTGAAATTACTTCAATTTATATGGAAATCTCATGATAATAAATTGAAGTATTTCAATGATGTTTTAATTTTACAAAGTTACAAAGCTGAACACCTGGAAACCAAAAAAAAAAAAAATTCAAATATAAAAATTGACGAGTAAAAAATTTTAGATGCAGACAAATTCTGATTAAGCATACTTCAATTAAGAAAAAACTCAGCAAGGATAGAGGAGAACAGGGCTAATAATTTGATAAGTAAAGATAAATATTCTAGGCCCTAGATGTATACCTTTTTCGTCTCAGATCAACAATCACGTTATAATTAGGGCTCATTTAAAAGAATTTTACTAATTCGGAATATTTTGTAGGTTGTTTTCAAGAATTCCATTGAGGTATTCGAAGATAGGAAAAATGATCTTTCTGGAGGATATTTGAGATACTGGAAACGTGAGTGAAGTATGAAAAGTTGGGTATCGTATGTTTCGCAGATGGGTAAATGAACCATTTTTGTCCAGCAAACACGAGTGAGTTAGAAGAGAGTGACACTTAGGTTGAGCCGAATTTTGATTTTTTTGTAAATCTGTACACAGCGGGCCCACAATAGTTGCGAAATTGCTTTAAAAAGATGTGGTAAAAATTTCAACCCCTCAACTTGACATTTTAAACATGCAAAACTAACTTTAAGTTCAAATAATTTTAAAAATTTTCCAACAATTTTTTTTAATTGGAATTATTATCCTACTGTAATCCTAAATGACCATTGGCGGCATTTTTTCATCATTGCCCCATTCTCAGGGGGTTTTCAAAAAAAGTTATTTTTTGTAATTTTTCATAATTCCCTGAAAAACTGGTTAGGAATTTTTTTTGGAAAATGCCTTCCTGAAATCGATGCTGGGCATCAATTTTACACGATTGAGCACAATATTTCATTTTTTACCCACCATTCAGAAACTCTCAAAAACGTTATTTGTATTTTTTTGAGGACCTTTGAAAAATAGACCACGGGGGCGGAAGGAGAGGGGGGGTTAAAAATTAAATATAACGCTTAATCGTGTAAAATTGATGCTCTATATCGATTTCAGGGGGGCGTTTCCAGAAAAAAATTTCTTTCGTAGTTTTTTAGAGAATCATGAATAATTGCAAAAAATCTGAAAAATGGGGTAATGTTGAAAAAATGCCACTAATGGTCATTATGGGTCAACACAACTATAATAATTCCATTTTTGTTTCAAATTGCCAACAAATTTTTTTTTCATTTTTGTTAATTTTTTCAAATTTTGAAAATATTTGAACTTAAAGTGAGTTTTGCAAGTCTAAAAAATTGAGTTACGCGACTGAAAGTTTTACCACATTTTTTTAAGGTTATTTTGTATCAATTAAGACTCCCACCGGATGCAGATTTCCAATAAAATCAAAATTCGGCCCACCATAGTGATCATTGTATAATATTTATCACATAATTTAGGTTTCAATTGCCAAAATGCATACATAGAACTAGTGACTTGATCTTCAAACTATTTTATTGAAAATATTCTGGTCGAAATCGAAGAAAGGAACGTGTAGAAAGTCCTGAAAATCAGAAAAAAATTGCTTGTGTGTATGTCCTCTTGAAATAACTGCTGAACACAAGTCACATATTGTCCAAATGACTAATAAATTGCAAAAAATTTCCAAAAATCAGTAGAAAAATTTTCTGATTAGTGTTTACTTGGAATAACCATTGAACATAAATCAAAATGGTATAAATCTGTGATTAAAGGTAAGAAATCTTCAAAACTGGTAGGAAAAATTTTCTGTCAAGTTCATGAAAAATTTTTGCTCGACACAACCCACAAAGGAACCTTTCTGAATGGTCACCTTCTATTTGAACGAAATTAAAACTTGTTTGCTAAAATTTCAGCTATCGAAAATTTAAAAAATGTGATAGCTGATATGTGACTAAAAAATTAGCATTCTGTAAACCAGAAACCCTACAAATTGGGAAGTTGATTCAAGAGAAAAAAAATTTTCCAGAGGCTAGGAAATGACTGGAAAAAGTCAAAAATTGATTCCGCAGATCAAAGTTAGACATGTGCTGATATTTCCACTTCCTAGCTGTTCTATAAAATGGTAGTTTTTTAACCATATATATTAGCTATCAGATCTTATTTAATCACCGAAAATTCCCCAAAAATCGGAAAATAAACTTGGCTGATGAAATTTGCATAAAAGACGCTTTTTGACATGCACGTTTGATCTAGCTTAGTTTCGTTTAAATCGGAGCAAGTCCAAATTAGTGATAAACGATAAACAAATCTTTTGAAATTGGGAAAAAGTTTTCTGATAAGACTTCATTCTTCATTTGGAATAGCCATTGCACAAAACTTAGGATGGTCTGAACCAGTGAATAATGATAATAAATCCTCAAAATTTAAAGAAAAAAATATTCTGGCAAATGTCTGCTGGACGCAACTCAGAATAATCCAAGTCAGTTGTTGTAAATGGCACAAAATTTTCAAAAATTATAAGAAAAAATTTTTCCTGTTTCTGTACACTAAACACAACATGGAATATTTAGTGTATAATTCAAAGGTACATAAATAACAAAAAATCTTCAAAAATTGAATGGGAAAATTTTCTAATTTGTGTTCATTTATTTCCACAGCTTCGATTTTCTATTTATTTTAATTAATTTATAAAAAACGAGAAAAAATTCCCCCAAAATTTCAAAAATTATTTTTTTGAAAAAGTGACAGATAATTAACATTTTCTGTCGATATTTTATCACACAAGCTTACCTACTCAACCGTGCAATAATTAAATTTCCATAATACTTTATACACGTTCCCGACGAAAAAAATCTACATCAAAAATCTTGCTAGTCATCGCATCCCTCCATTCAACTGTTTTTCATTTCACAAAAATTCATTCTAAAAACATCAGCCATCAAATGATAAATACCAGCACACCCTTCAACCAAACGCACGTCGCATAGCCCAACATTGGCATCAGTCTCAAAGAAACATTGCACATTTTAATACCTCAACAATGGAACCACGTTATAAGAATCATAAATCTTTCAATTCATTTTTACACAGCTCAGAATGAATGATTCATTTTATAATAAATCAAGCGTATAAGCAACCCTCGGGGTTAGACATATTTACCACGCGATGCACTTTTTCCAACGAAATTCTTTTACATGTAACTCTTACGTTGAGTCGTTGCATCTTGCACATAAACTGACGACTCGCCTCTGCACAATGTTATTTACCATCTCCCTTGTACGTGTATACTTTCGTTACCACGTCCTTGTTAATTTCACCCCAGAGGGTAAGTTGCCAAATACCAATTACTCCCCGTGACGTTGAAAGGAAGTTTTCATCGTTTGATACATACATTAAAGAAGGAAAAAAAAAACATTCGCCTTGCCTTTGAAATCTTATTCCAAGACGATGAAAAAATACCGGCGTAGGGCCTAGGTACAGCTGCGTACGTATAGTCCGTTTAATCGGTTGATGAATTTTTTGAGGGGGAAAATCGCGCAGTGACTCATACTACGTATTACTATTTTCATTCACCGGTATAAAAAATTTAAAACGTTACGATGATTAACTTGTCGTAAGTACATGAAAAAGTAGTCCATTACGTGGATAAAGGTATTCGGCAGACCTTGAAGACGCCTCCGAATTTGCGGGGGTACTGGCTCATGGTAACACCATCGCGTCGACGAAGTTTCTACTTCGCAATACCGTCGCGTTATGTTATTTAAAATACAATTATACGTCACAATCGTTACAAACACCACGTATCCAGTACCCAGCACCACTACACCCACCCAGCCCTATCCTCCTATATCGTTCAAAATATACTACGAAATAACACCGCATAAATTATCGCGACGATTCTAATGTCAACGTACCATTTATACGCACAGAGTCGTAAAACAACAAAAAAAAAAACATCGCTTTTTGAGCCTTTCAGAAAATATTCAAATTGTCCACTCATGGAATAAAAAAAAAAGAGCGCTCCGGGATGTCATTTCTTGAACAGTGGTAGGGGCACAGGGAGATATCGGAGTGAATAGCTGAACCTCCCAAAAGACATATTTAAGAACTATAGTAAAGTTGTATATCAAATTTCAACTTCTTCGCTCAATTTGGAGGGGAGTTATGCGACGAACAAACTCAAAAAACAAGAAAAACCTCCCAAAAAAACAAATTTCAACTTCATAACTCAATTTGAAGGAATGATAGGGGAAAACAGCCCTTTTTCGAGGTAAAAAAGGGGAAACCCTCATATCTCCCCTCCTAATTGACCCAGGAGGTTGTTTCTTGGATATGATATGCAACTTTAAATAATCTATCAATTGGCTCAAAAAAGAACTTTTTTTGCGTTTTTATCCCCTCAAAAGCTTCATCTCCAAATTTGAGTATCACTGAATTTTGACCCGAGAATAACCCCACTCCAGAATATAAAATCCGCCATCAAAGTAAGCCAGTTTTTCAGAAAAAATTTTCTTCATAGTTCTTCAGAAAATCGTGAAAAAACAACAAGTAAAGAAAATAAATGAATTGTCCAATGTTAAAATAAAAAAAAAACATCGAGCCAAAGAGTGGTAGCCTGGGGGGGGGGAGTTTCGATGGGACTAAAGGTCGACATCACTAAACCATACATCTAGAATCTATACAAAATCTACATACCAAAATTCAACTTTCTAGCTCAATTTGGAGGGGTATTATGCGAGCAAGAAACTCAAAATATAAGAAAACCCATCAAAAAAGCCACATTTCTTGACTGTAAATGGGTGCAATGGGACTGAAAAGTTCAAACTTCCAAACGACACATCAATGGCCTCTATTACCCAATTTGAACTTCCTACCTCAATTTGGAAGGTAGATAAGGGAGGAACATCTCCATTTCAAGTTCAACAAGAGGAAAAACCTTAAAATATTCCCCTGTAATTGGCCTGCGAGGCTGATTTTAGGATATGTTATATAAATTCGGATTGCCTATCGATTGGCTGAAAAAGAAATGAATCTTTGCGATATTAGCCCCTCACGCACCTCCTCCTCTAAATTTGGGCATAATTGAATTTTGATCCGAGGCCAACCGCACTTTAGAAGATCAAATACGCCGCCAAACTAAGCCTATTTCCCAAATTTGATCAATTTTTGTTGGTATCAAGCTGAGTAAATAATTTTTCGATTTCAGCGGAAAAAGTAAAATGAAAATAAACATCTGACATGGTCAAAAATGGTCGCAGTGATCTTCTAGGGCCCCAAAACGGATTTTGTAGATTTCTCCCTCATCCACCATAAGTTGATAGTCCGTAATAGCCTGGTTTTCATGAACAATATGACATAGAAAATTGGGCTAATAAAAAAACTCGTACAAAAAACTACATTTCGAGGCTGTAATGGAAGCAATGGGGTTTGAAAAGTTGAAACCCCCAAAAGCTACATCTATCAACTTCCTAGCTCAATTTTGAGGAGAGATAGGGGAGGGACAGTTTTTTTTCAAGGGGAAAAAATATCAGACCGGATGAATATAATAGTCATGGTTTACCTTCGAAAAAGCCAACTAAAAAGGGAAGAATCCTCATATCTCCCCTCCTAATTGACTTGAAAAGCTGATTTTTTTGTTATGTTGAACAACTTTGGATTGCCTATCGATTTACTTGAAACGGAACCTTTTTTGCGATTTTAACGTCTCAGCACCTCCTTCTCCAAATTAAGGCATAATTGAATTTTGACCCGAGGTCAATCGTACTCCAGAATACCAAATCCGTCGCCAAATTAACCGTATTTTCCAAATTTAATCAATTTTAGTAGGTATCGAGCAGAGTAAATAATTTTTTAATTTCAGGGGATAAACAAATTAAAATAGCCGATACGGCTGAAAATAGTCGTCACGGTCTTCTAGGACCCCAAAGTGGATTTTGTTGATACCCCTCCCCTCCCCTGTTTTTTATTGACAATATGACAATCATAGAAAATCAGGCTCAAAAATGGTAAAATTTCGATACCGAAAGTGTAAAATTAATAACGCGGAAGCTTACCTGTCTTAATCCAGGCACATCGCCGACAGCTGTACCATCTCCTCGGAGCCATATGATCTCCGGAGCTGGATTACCCCTGGCTGTGCATTCTAACGTGGCTCCTGTCGTATTCGAGAAATCAATCTTATTCGGTGGCTCCTTGATAAACGTTGGCCCAACGGTGTCATCTTCGGCGCGACCAAACAGTGCTGCAAATTCGAGAAAAATATCCGTTAGTACGCGAATAAGATCATCACATTTTTCAACAGAAAGTTTTGAATTGTTTCCAACAAAAATATTTTGTTTCGTCAAACCGTTTTATAACGGTGTTAATGGCCAGTTAAGATGTACACGTAGTACGTTTACGTACACTTCGTTCAGCAGATAATAATCAACTACTTGAGTTTACTACATATTTGTGTATGTTACACCGTATAGTGGCATTTACCAAATAACCAAAATAATGAAAATATACCGGACGAGATGACTTAAAATACCGATACACTTCGTTCGTCACCTCTGTGAATGAAGTGGCGACACCATCGCCATCATCAGACACCGCATTAGTTCATTTAATCAACCACCAAGCACTCCGCACAAGACTCAATTGAACCCTATAATTAATTTAATTGCTTTACTGGAACCCTTCGTATAACCTATGGTTCCGTTCCAAAATGAAAACTAAAATGAAATTATACCAGTTTGTTGAAATTTTGTGATGGAATTTCATCCATTTAACCTTTCCATACGATCTATAAAAATTAACAGAACACACCGTATAATAAAAACCTGATTCGATCATAATACACCGTCATATTTTCAACTTTGCTCTTTTACTCCTTCTTTCTTTCGAGTTTACGTTTTTTTCTTCTCTCTTATAATTTACCCGCATCCAACACGACGAGTTTACCAAGTACAAACAAAAAAAAAAAAATACTTACATTATTAGTACCTAAAAATTTTATCAAAAAAAATTAATCATAGTAATTGGTACAGGGTATATTATCATTACAAGTAAATACTTTTCTCATTAATAAAAGTTGATATAAAAATTACTCGCAGCGTTATCAACACTTTCAATTCAACTCACACTTACTTATCGTAATTTAAACATTAATCCTACACAAAGCACAGCGATAAATTTAAGATTTGTATAATCATTTTGAAAAACAAATAAATCGATCAAAATTCGCATAGATGACCGGCCAATAATGGACGATTATTTTCTGCGAGAGTTACAAAGGTATAAGGTTAATTATTTAATGATTCGAGTACCGCTCGACTAATTATTAATGGTAGCAGCGAACAGCAACCGCGCCGTAAAATAATTGCCAACTGATTAACGAATTGAACGATTTTTAATAATTTTGCGCGGTATTTACCGGACGAAGGTAAACTGGTGGAAAAATCGTATTTAATTACTCGCGAATACGTTTTCATTATGTGAAAAAAAAAATCACCAAGTAATTGTAACTTGAACAGCGTATATTTTTATTAGACGGTTATCGAATAATTTTACATCCGAGGCAAATAATTATAAAAATTAGGTTAGTCGGGTTGGACAAGTTGGTTTGTACAAAAAAACTTAGCAGCAAAAGAGAAGTAGGGAGAAACAATATTTTTAATCTTGTACATTTGTCAATTTAACATGATTTTTATCAACATTTTAATGATCATTCACTCGATGTACCTTCTATTTGGGTGGGTAGTAGGTAGAGAGGTACCTATCATTCGCATATTGTATTGTACACTTTTCATTTCATCCTGTCTTATCGTATGTAGATTACTTCTGTTCTGTGTGACAGGTGTCTTTCTCCTTAGTACGTCCTGTTGCTACCGGATGGGTGGAATTTAGTCTGCTCTCTTTCTTTATACAATACTCTAAGGTTGAGGAAGTTGTTAATTCACACTCTTTTATTCGAAACCGAAATTGAATTTAAACAAGCCTGTTTGAAATAAAAATCTTATCAATTCTGTAAATGGTCGTACATAAAATTAACATCCAAAAAATTGATAAAAGACGAATATTTTTTTAAATAGATGAGGAGTAAAGTATTAAGGTCTTCCATAGAGAAAATAATTACCGGTGGAGCTAAAATTTTTGGGATATAAAATAGGTAATATTACATCAGTATAGTTCAGTATACATGGTATAAGGAGGTACGTGATACGCATATTCAAAAATGAACCACCTTTAAATCAACCATGTACTATAAGAGAATTTTCAGTAAATTTTACACAAGAAAATTCCAAAGGACAAATTTTGAGACAAGATTTCTACCTGGCACATTTGTCCCTATTTTATACATGGAAGATTAAAGATAGGATTAAAAAGCACTCGAAAGTGTCACATCACCCCTCACCTCAATATTCACCACCTACACGAAGACTGCACTACAAGAGAAATTTGAACAGCTGAAATATCAACTGATGAAGTTGATTTTTCGTCATTACGAAAAAAAAAAACGTTGAAAATCATTAAAAATCGGAAAAAATTTAACAGAAATGTAAAAAATTCAAAAAAACTGATCGAAAATCACGAGAAAATGTTGAAAAGTTGACCTAAATTACGAAAAAAAAATCGTTGAAAATCAACGAAAATCACGAAAAAAATGTTGAAAAATGAGGGAAAATTGATCTAAATTACAAAAAAAATTGATCAGAAATCATGAAAACATGTTAAAAATTCGATGAAATTGAACTAACTCATGCAATAAAATGTTGAAAATCTTGAAAAATTGAACAAAAATGGTTGAAAATTAACCTAAAATATGAAAAAAATCATTAAAAATCAGTGAAAATTGGGCAAAAAATTTGCAGAAATGCACAATATATCCTTGAAAATTATCAAAAATTAGGTAAAAATTTGACAAAAAGGGATAAGAAATGTAAAAAATTAATCGTTGAGTATCATCGAAAATTTTTTAAAAATTTATGTTTAAAAAGTGAGAAAATTTAATGGAAAATCATGAAAAAACCTTTAAAAATGGGTGAAAATTCGTCACAAAAATTAGGTAAAAAGTAGATAAAAATGGATAAAACCGCAAGCGAAAATAGATCAAAATCATGAAAAAAAATCGTCGAAAATTTCGCAAGAATTTGATGAAAATGAGTGAAAATTCATCTCAAATATGAAAAAAATCATTAAAAATCAACAAAAATTATATAAAAATTTGATAGGAATGAATAAAACATGTAGAAAATTAAATGAAAATCATGAAAAAAATCGCGGAAAATCATCAAAAATTAGGCAAAAGTTTAATGAAAACGGGAAAAATGTGCGACAAAAATTGAACCACAATTACGAAAAAACGTTGAAAATGTTCGAAAATTGGGAAAAATTTAACAAAAAGAGGAAAACAGTGCAAAAAAACTGATCAAAAATCACGAAAAAATCTTTAAAAAATGGGTGAAAATTGACCTAAATTATGAAAAAAATCGTTGAAAATCATCTAAAATCAGGTAAAAAATTGAAAAAAGGAGTAAAAAGTGAAGAAAAATTATCGAAAATGGCGAACAAATCTAAAAATTAATAAACAAATTCAGCTTTATTATTGCTCCAACTTTCGTAAAGTCGATTTCTCTTAACTTTGCTTTGTTAAATAAAATTTATCTATCTCCAATTATTATCAAACGCTTATAATCAGGCGTCTCGGTTTCAGTTACAAAATTTCAGCTTAGTTCAAGTTCAAACAATTACTATTAATTTCGGCTAAAAATGAAATGAAAATATCACGTCGATTTGAGGATTTTCAGATGCGACACACCAAGGATATAAAAATGTGAAACTGAAACTGAAGCAGAGAAATCGAAATAAGTATACGGATATTGAAATTGAAATAGGAATTAAAAATGACATTTAAGAAACTGATATTAAAACTGAAACTGAAAAGCAAAAATCGAAAACTGTAAACCAATATCGAAACTGAACTGACTTTTAACAAGATCAAACACCAATTGGTGTAGTAAGTTGATTTGTTCTTGATACGCAATGGAATTTCTAATTATTTATCGATTGGTTTAAAAAAGAATAACTTATGCGATTTTTGTCCCTTGATACCCTCTCCTTAAATTTTGGATATAATTGAATTTTGACCATAGGTCATTCTCCACATCTATAAACCAAATTTAAACGATTCTAGTCAGTATTGAGCAAAATAAAAGTAGTTGTTGGAGAAAAAATTGATAAACAATAAAAATAAACCTTCCTACGTGCTTTAAAATGGTTTCAATGCTCTTCTACTACCCCGAAGTGAATTTTGTTGAAACTCCAACCGGGGATCAGCTATGTGACTTAGATCGATAGACCACAATAGCCTCGTATCCTTTGATAATAATGACTGAGCAATTTAACATTATGGAAAAAATAAACTTCAACTACTGAAAATTTGGATACAAGTTTCATTGAAATCGGAGTTCGATGGCAGTATGCTCAATTCCCTTATTAAGGACGATGGTACTTGGAAAAATAGGTAAATATAAGAAATTTCGGCCACAAAATGGAATAAGTATAACAAAGCAGGCTGGGCCTGAGTAAAATAATTTTCAAGATTTATAGTCACTAATTAACCTTACATGTGAGGTGGCCAGTAGAATATCGTTAGAGTAATATTTTTTCCAATTCAACTCACACCGAATTTAAAATAACAGATCCATCATACTACTATTTTCACACATTTAACCACTCTGAACCCTCATTTTTATCCAATATCCACTCTTTTCTTCATCCTTTTCCCCTACCCATATCGAGCACAGACACACCAACATCAAGTCGATTGAAAAATCGAACCACGACTCAACGCAACAGACCGTGTCAGTTTTCTCAAAAAGGATCACAGTCGCTGTTCGTCGCCACAACATACACACACATAAATACATCCTACGAGTACGAAACCTTTGCAAACACGACATGGACATGAGGTACAAGCGACGACCAGCTCGTACGATGATCAAAAAGTAACCTCGTTCGTTGAAGATCCGTCAAGGTGATGGTAGAGAATACCCTCGTCGGATGTGCGAATGTTGCGCGTCGAATGAATGGTTATTAATATGCTTTAGAAAGAAAGGGAACGCGAAAGCTCGACTTATTTTCAACAATCTGCGATTACGTTGCCATAGCGACCCCGTACACCTCGTATAACATTCCCTTTAGCGTACAGTTAACGTATACAGTCGTAGGACGACGGACGCGAGAACGAGACCAATATCGGAAAATTCAATTTCGCCAGTACAATGCTCTCTCTTGTGGCGCGGTAGTTTTTCTACGTGTCTCCTTTCGGGCTTCGACGGCGCTGGCTTTTATACGAGTATTTGGCGAATTTCTCGTTGCGTCGTCGTGCGTCGTGTTCCTGTTACCTAAATTTTGTAAAGTTGTCCGTTACCATGGCGGCCGGCGAGATACGCGGTGCGGCTTGCCGTTGTTAAATTGCTACAGTCTCTTGCCGCTGCATAGTGCATTTCTGTATAGATCTTCCAGCTGCGTTATGGCATACTTAGTTAGCTCCGTATACACCGGAAGGGATGTTTTGACCGTGACCTTACTTTTTTTTTTTTTTTTTTTCACTCTTTTCCAAAAGGGGAGAAATTTTCCTTACTTTTTTTTTTTTTTTTGTTCACTCTATTCCAAAAGTGGAGAAATTTTCAGCGAGTAAGATACCTCAATCTGGGATCTGTATGCATAAGTAAAATATCATCGTACTATGCAGGAAGCACGTACTGGGCGATTTCGCTTCCTAAATGAACCTAATTATCGTAGCCGTACCAACTTATAACTAATTACGTGGATATGCTTTTCTTTCTTTTTTTTTTTTTTTTGATCAACATTATACTTACTCGCATAAGGTGTATTCTTTTTATATCTGATTTAATGCCGGATGTATACCATAAGTCTAAATGGTATCAGTTTATAAGCGCGACGGTAAGATTTATTGCTGTACAAAAAAAAAAAAAAAAACGAAAGAAAAATCGATCGGTAGCCAAATGAAGATGCACCACACAGTGCGACGCGGTGCGGCATAGCATCGTAAACACGTCGTTCCATTGCATTAAAACATGACTACAATGCACTTCGATTTATACACTTCTATGCAGTTTGATCATTAAAATACAAAAATCTACATTACATCGTACAATACCACAAACAAAGGGGTTTGTTCCGGTGCAATTGCGTCGAGGTGGTCTCCTTCCATGTAAATATGTAGATAGATACATACTCGTACCTACACACAAAACGAAATTCTATATTGTTTTTTTTTTTTTCCTCCAAGGAACCACGCGTAGTTGATAACGACATTGGAGATTTTTTTATGCGTCAGTGGAACTGTTAAACGATCACAAAAAATATCCAAGTACACGCGTCTAGCGTCGTACTCGTAACTTGTATTCAACTTACTCTGACAATTATTACAACATCGACTACGATAAAAGTGGTTTATGGAAGCGGTCTTAGATATATTAATTGATGAGTATTGCTGTCTTGTATTTGAAATCTATTCAATTAACAATTACGCTTGGGTTTTAGTTTATTGTTTTTTGTAAATTCGTAAAATTGGCAACGATCAAGAATGATCGATTGTTCCATTTCAAATATGTAGTTACAACAAATCTGTCAAAAATACATTTTCATTCGAGCTAATCGTGTGGTCTGTTCAATTTAACAAAATATTCGACCGATTTATAGAGAAATCTGTAACCTCAGTGAACAATACAAATTTAAGAAATATCTTCTGCGTTGTGATTTTCTGTTTTACAGCTGCCAACTCGACAAAATTTTCACCAATCTCCCCAAAATAAATATCCTAAATCCATTTCAAAAGAGCATTTCTCAAAAAAAAAAAATTGTGAAAAATCGTAAAAAGTGACTTTAAAAAAAATTTCTGAAAAAATAGGAACCGGCGAAATTTTATCAACAATTTTTTTGGGTATAAATACGTGTAATAAGGTAATTAGCCAACAGTTGATAATTTTGTCTTTGGAGCTGATTTGTGAGACAGTTATGAAATCGATCAAAAACATCAATGGCATTCTGGATAGTCTACTAAATTTAGAGTAGAACACCACCATTGTTGAGCCCAACCGTGAGTTACTAATTTTTTTATACTCACATGACTGAACAGAAGCTAAAAGTTTCCGTATTTTGGTAAAAAACTGAACATTTTTACTAAGCGTTCCAGCTGGAAATTTATTTATTTCAAAATTTTTGCGAAATAAGTACCAAAGCGGCTTCTATGCCAAAATGATAGACACACATGGGAGAATCTACAAAACAATTTTCACATGCCTGGATTCAGTTGGAGGAGAGGAAAACGGAATATCAACTATTGGCAACTGAATATAGCTTACTTGCCAGTAATTAACAACACAAAAAATTGCTGAAAATCAGTAAAATTTCCGAAAAAAATATCAATTTGAGGTGCCCTTTTACATTTAAAAATTCGTTATCTAATTCACACCAGAAAATTTTATCAACTTACATAAAATCTTGTAGTCATTAGAAACTCTCAATTATTAGCAAATGTCACTTTTTTACATTTTTCGGTATTTGATGTCCTCTGTCCCTCTCAAAGTAACATTTGTAGAAGAAAATATTTGTTAGGGCAATCAATACTGGTGTTTAGATCAACTACTAGCAAGTTGCTAAGAAAAGCTATCAACTACCGGCAAGTAGCCTGTAGTTGTTTTGAAATTTTTTTCAGATATTTGATTCGAGTGAAGGGGGCGGGGGTCAACAATACAGGAGACGGATGAGTTATTCATTGGAGTATAATGTATAATTTTTTCAGAATTTTTTTATCATTACATGCGACACAGTTAACAAAAATGTAAAACAATTTTCTCTTACTTATCAACTACTACATCACCTCCCTCTTCAACGGGGTTTCAATCAAATTCGTTTTGGGGTCCTAAAAGACGATTACGAACATTTTCATCCATTTTAGATATTTATTCCCCCTCTCGTCCCCCCAAAATAAAAATTATTTGCTCACCTCAATACTGAACAAAATTGGTCAAATTTGAAGAATATGTCTCGATTGAAGGCCCATTTGATATTCTGCAGTGGGGATGATAATGGGTCAAAATTCAGTTGCGCCTAAATTTAGGAGAGGATGTGCTGAGGGGCTAAAACCGCAAAAATCGTTCCTTTTTGAGCCAATCGATGTAAAATCTAAAGTTGTATAACACATCCAAAAATCAGCTTCCTAGGTCAATGAGGAGGGGAAGTAAGAAGAGTTTCACCCTTTTTGACCTAGACAACCCACTCCAAATTGGGCTATAAAGTTGAAATTTGGTATGTAGAAATGTGCCTTTTGGAGGTTTCGATTGTTCAAGTCCACTGCACTCCCTTACAATACAAAGATATGGTTTTTTGGACTGGTTTTCTAATTGAAATTTAGTATGTAGATTTAGTAGGAGTCTTAGATGTGCCTTTCGGTGGAATCGACTTTCTGACCCAATGCACTCTCCTCCCCTACCGTTACCACTAATTAGGAAAAAAGCATCGCTTTCAATTCACATAATTATAAGATTTCACGAATATCAGGCTGAAAATGTGTTCTGTAATTCTCAACCATATTTTTTCAAAGTTACAGATGTGATGGGCCTTGCCAAGGATCATAACTGGTTCCTCGTAGTTACATTTTTTTCTATATATAAATGTATGTATATTTTTTTCAAATAAATAAATAAAATAAAAATAGCGTTTGAAGATTTCCAAGTGAAATATCCAAAGTTTTTCTAAAAGTTGGGGTGACGAAAAAAGTACACATTACACTAATTTCAACCTATTTCTGCACTGAAGTCCAAAAAAAAATTGACTCTCTTGTCTCAATAAATTGTAAAAATCGTTTTTTAACATAACGTACTTCTTTACAAGATACCAGGAGATGATTGTGCCGAAAAAAATTTATGTAAAAATGGAACAACAATTCTTATTCACAATTTTCAATGAAATCTATATAAAGGAACGTCTTTTTAGAGATAGGAAGTGGTACATATGTTCGTAATGTACATGCATCCTATTTTATTGGGATTGTGATTAATCCAACAAGCGCTTTTTTTCTTCATTTTGCTTTAATTTTCGAAATGCAATTTTCTGCATTAATAACATTTTTTTCCCTAAAAATTGAACAAAAAATCACAAATTTCAGAATTAATTTTCACCATGATCCGGTAATTCTTTTTTTTATCAAACACACAGTCATATAAACAGGCTCATAGTCAGCATTAAATTAGTAGGAGATACTGGCCGAATGCCAAGGTATGCTGGATAAAGATTCTATAAGTGAAAAAAAATTGTACAAATTTTTTAAACTTTCAAATCAGTGTTGTCAAGTTTGTAGAAGTACTGGATTATGATAAAATTTTACGTGGGGATGCCTAGTTGAGTTCTAAGAGATTTTCAGCATCCGCTAGCACCAAGATACGTCGAAAATTGTGAATTTGATGTCAATTTTTCCGACCATCAAGTTTTAAGTTTTTGAGAACAGGGAATTTTCTTTAAAAAAAAAAACTTTCACGGTCATTGGCGAATAAAACGAAACATCAAGTTTGTAATTTCAAATATGTACATCATACATTGAAAAAAAATTATCAAAGGATACCAAGAATACCAACATTTATCTCTGAAGAAACACACTGAAACAACTCGTTCTAAACAAAAACATCATCCATGCTTCTGAGAACAAATCGGAACAGAACAACTTGTTATTTTTCTTAATCGATACAAACACCATACAATCAATATGCAGTGAAAGTGGCCACTTATAAATCAAAAGATCACAATTAGGTACAAGTACATCTGATTCGCATACCGCGCACGCCAGCACCAGGCCGCAATCAAACAATATAAAACGCCGAAGGTAACAGATGCAACATGAATGAGATTTATTTGACATGTATACGACATTCTTTTTACAAATAGGTGTGTCAGTATAGCATGTATGTATATAGTCTTTTAATACAGTCGAGACTTGAGAGTACATAATTACATGCGCAACAAATCTGTTTACAAGAATTTACAATGAGTACAGAATATAATATATATTTGTACAAACGACCGTGTAACTGATTCACAAACGAAAAGGGAAAAAAAATATACGAGAAAATTATAAATATATCATCGTTGTAATTGATAAAGAATTTTTTTCATATCATTGCAATCGTCGAGCTCGAGTCAAGCCAAGCCAAATGATAAGTTAGTTTGTTTTTGGTTAAATAATTATCAAAGGTTTGCCGTTCACTTTTTTCTTTTTTTTTTGCGATATAATCAATTGAGAAACACGCGAAAAATAAATCATCTCAAATATCACGTTGCGTCGTTTCCTTTTTCAAAACGATACCTACGATGGGATATCAGAAAAAAAAAAGAAGACAAACGTCTATTTCCTTTTAATTTCCTCTTGTATATACTTTTATAATTACGTATTCCACAACCGATAATTATTCCAAATACCGTGCTTCCGATTTATTCGCCAATTTCGTAACAATTTCAGCCAATGTTTATTTTTCAATTCGATAATATCCGGAAAAGTATTAAATTATATAATCGTTTTGTACCTACAGTACATAGCAGGGTAGATACCTTATTTCAAGTCGTCTTAATGCAACAAACGCCAGTTCCGAAGGATTACAAATTTCCCTATTTCTCTTAACAGGTATATAAGTGTAACCATCTGCGCCCCAGACAGGATGCGTTTAGAAATGGGTATTTCCTCTCACTTATATAATTCCTACCCGTCTTTGAATTGTTAACTTATCAGTTTTCACGATGATTTGAGATATTCATATATTTGAAAAATTGTATGTACTTCTATCTGACACTAAAAGGTATTACTTCATAAACCGATTGATCAATATTCAAATTTACGTAAAATTAAAGAGCTACGAAGATGAAAAATGAAGATGAATTGTAAATACATAAAAGCATCATACTATACACTATTATGTGCATTGTACTCGTACATCAAGATACAATATAAATTTGGAATTTAAATGACGAATTATCAGATGAAAGAAAAATGTATATATACAATTGTAAATAAATTCTTAAGTAGTATGTTATGAAAATTCAACCACGAGTAAAAAAATAATACAACAAAGTTTTTTTCTCGTCGTGTTGCCTCGTCTGCATTTTTTTTCTATTTTTTCATCTCTGAAAGTGAAATATATGGAATAAAAAATTGAAAGAAATGGAAGCGAAATACTTTATTTCAATTTTTATTCTTTCAAGACCAACATTTTTAAGACCAGATGATACATGATATGTTGTTACATAACAATTACTATTGATTTTGCTTTCAAAAAAGTTACAAAAATATGATCAAATTTTACGAAAAAATTCGATTAAAACTTTCCTAGAATTTAATTCACTCAAGCTGAAATTCCACTCAGAATAATATACGTTTGGAATGGAAAGATTAACGGTGGATTGGACCAATGATCGGGGGGAGGGGAGAGATTTTCATCCAAGCTTGAGTCCCATAGAGGATTTAAAATTTACCTTTCATCTAATTAACAAAATATCGACCATTTAAAGTGTTTTTCAAAGAAATTTTTCTGACTCATAAAATGATATCGTGATATGATCGCCAATTTTTAGAACTTTTATCACAATATTACATTCCTAGGGCTATAAAATACATTTTCAAACGAATTTCTCATGATTTCACAGCGATTTACATCCCTAAAGAGGAATTTTATCCGTCAGTTGAATTTTTTTTTTACGTTTTTCAAATCTTAAAATGCAATTTCAAACAAATTAATCCACATGATACAACGATTTTCTCATATATCACGTCATCTGTGATGCAATTTACAATTTCAAAAACTTGTTTCGTAATTTTACAAGGATTTTATAAACATGTGTCATTCCTGAGAGAGTAAATTGCAATTTCAAACGAATTTCTCAACATATTACAACGATTTTCTCTCGTATACTTGAGACTTTCTTAAAGAAAATCATGTCCTTGATCGGACGATAGAAATAAGCCCAAATTTCGAATCATTTATACTTAGGGTGGCATAGAGCGGGGCAAAGTGATGTTGGGGGGGAGGGGATTGTAGTAAAAATTAACAACTTTGATTTTGCCAATTTTGGTATAAACTATGTACTTATATTTGAATTGAAATTCCTCCACACAAAATTTTTGGTTACAAGTAATGAAACAATTTTTTCTGCTCATCGAAAATCACATATCTTCATTTTACTCGAAAATTTGCTCTAGAAAAAATTTACTTACACGCAAAGTTGTAGAGGGCAAAATTTCCTACCGATAATTTTTGTGAAAATTTAATTACATTGGAAAAAATTTTTAAAAAACATTATTGCTTGAAAATTTTATTCTCTACAAATTTACTCTCTAAAACGCACCGTTTTCGAGTAAAACAGAAGAATGTGATTTTTGACATTTAGGTCCATTCAAAGTCCATGCAACATCCTTTCTTCACAAATCCTATTACTACAACGTATTCTGCTCTTAATTAACAACCTCCAACAGTCTGATATCCAAGTCCTAGTCATGTAGGTAGCTAGGTACATCTCAGATGTCAAATCCTACATGAAATATTTGATGTTCCAATCACGGCAATCATCCTAAAAATCCCAACTTTCAAACAAGCTCCTACACTCAGAATTAAATGCTTCATCGACTTCTGCTAACCCCTTTAACTTTAGATAAAAATCTTGACAAGATTCCGAATTTCCCACACCTAGCTTATACTTGATCCAACATCTTTATCCAGCAGATTGTCTCTTCTGTTCAACTTTCCATCTCAGCATAAGCCACACACCTTTAACTCTTGCTCTATATTGGGTCCTCAAACCCCTAAGAAACTGCTAATAAATTTCTTCCCTTCCTCTCAGAAATCCTACGTAATGAATCTCCTCCCGTTGTGAATACAAAGAAAAATTAATTATCCAGCGAAATTCAGCATCCTAAGTAGCATCTTTTTGGATGGGGGGGGGGGCAAGGCTGAACCTAGGAGGCTAAAAATTTATAACTTCAACTCAAACTACATTAGTGCGCAGGCCCAAAATAACCAAATCGAAAGAGTTGATTTTTTTCATTTCAGACCCTTTTCAAAGAAAAGTTCTTGAACTCATTACTTGATACCTAGACCTACCGATCCCTTCTTATAAAATATTGTCCTCCAGCAAATTCAAAAAAATAACTTTAGAAATATGCCATGAAACAGAGGTATTTACTATTTAGTGTATAAATTTCTGTTGAGCCATTGGAAAAATTCAAAGCGTCCCTTTCCTTCGATATTACAAAACCTAGAGTAATTTCTGTACCCCATTAAAAATCTCATTTTTTCACTTTATAGAGAACTTTTTGCATTCCTGCTGCATCGTGATATTTTATTAAAAGTCATTAAAATCATCTTCTGAAACTTTATAATGCTCAAAAATATTAACTTTTAAAACAGTTCGTTCAAAATTGTTAAGGAAATTATTCAAAAGTTGATCTTATCTGAACTCTTACTGCTGCCTTCAAGACAGATACTTCATATTTGACATCAACATGTGAAAAATACAAATATGTATTTTATCGAAAACGGTTTCGAGGTTCGTGCAAAAAACCTACCTTCTTTTCCAATTTCCTATCTAAAAAGAGAAATTTTTTTTTTTTGCTAGAGCCCTGTTCTTGACTTATACAAAGCCTATTCTACCCGCGAAAAAAAGTTTATTCTCAATTTTCTGCCTTTTGCATCTTTTTCAATTTAACTCTTTCAAGATAATTATCAAAAGTTTAAAAGAGCTCAAATAAAAATGTTTAGACTTTATTAACTTCGTATTCAAATTCTTTTTCCACTTGAAGCGCATTTTCTACACAAAGATAAATTAGTTACTTAACTTAACAAAAAAAAAAAAAAAAGAAGAAAAAACTAGCATTAAGACGTTTAAAAAAAATAGATCTAAGCAGTAAAAAAGTAATTACGCCGTATGCAGTATGCATTTATGCAGTTCATTATCGCATTACAATACTAATTTTCTATTTTAAAATACTTAGTAAAGAGGTATGCCTTTTTATCGCGGCAGCAAGCGTAAAACAGAACAAGCAATAAGGTATGCATCCGACCTACGCTACATTTACATACACATACGCTTCTCTATAACATATCACGTGCCATAAATTATCAACACCTATTTTTTTCTTTTCACAATGTAATCGTTTTTTATAGTATAATTTTTTCTTCATCGATTCACTTTTTATGTTTAGCAATAAACATACAATTATGTTTATACATTTGGAATTGGAAATGAAAACTCGTACATAGGTCTCTCTATGTAGGTATGCTAGCGCTATAGTAAATCTTTAACGCAAACGTATCGATGCGTATATAGATTTAATAATTGTTTATACATCGAAAGGGAAATTTATTACGACATAATCGTTTGATGATGTTTATACAATGTCGTATTGGAAATTTGCACTAACAAATGAGCAGCAAGCGGTAACCATGCAACGTCAAAAGGTGCTGATGGTTTGTCGTTGTTGCAAAGATGCGAGAACATAACGGGTACCAAATGGTACGTCTACATCTCTACACATACATGAACCTAAGCTTATGAAATATGCGTAAATGGCGAAATGCTAAAGTAAAGCTCATAAACACCGCAATGGTAAACATACGTATAAAGCATAATTCACCATATAATGGTAATAATCGTAAGCTACTGTATTCTTCGTACTGTATACAAGTGCATGGTACACAGTACGCGTGCTTAATAATTAAAAATGCAAACGTGCTCATTATTATAGTATTTGGCCAGCGCAATACGCCTTATATAATGGTTAGAATACATTATTGTTTTGAATTATGATAGCCTACAGTTTAACGCTGGTAATGTTTAATTGCTTACAAAGATGAATATATTGCAGGAAGAGAAAAAAAAGAAGTGGAGATTTTGATTAAACGGTACCTCGGCTTTAATACATCTTAATGGTTGGACGGAAAAGGTCAACGATGGGTCCTGTTGGGTGAAAAAAATCACCAGAGTCATCCGAGCACGAAGAATCAAACGGTGTAAAAGGTTGTGGTGCGTAACGGTCATGGGAGGGTTTTTAATGTTAATGAAAAAGTTTTACGGAGACCTTTTTAATTATCCGCTATTGGCCCATGTATTTGGAAAGCCATTGCAGTGTAAGCACATATAATATATGTTTGGTAAATAAGTAAGTATAATAAATGTTGAAAAAAAAAACTTTGTCTCAGAGACACTGTCCAAGCCTATAGTTTCATAATTTCCACCTGCGTTAAGCGTTTCGAATTAGTAGCTTGATACGGGTACTTGATGAATGAAAGGAAATGACATATGCTTAGAATGGACATTACACTGCAGGTCCACTGCAAGTCGATGGGAAAAATAATATTGTTAAGAAAAATTAAGCGAGCAACACATAATGAAATGTTGCGATAATTATGGCATCAAAAAATTACAAAGATAGAATATAAAAATTTTCAATCGATTCAACATCGATAATCGGTAATCCTCTTACGGGCTCATAGAGGTTCAAAATAGGACGAATCGAATTTTGCTTTTTTTGTAAATCTACCAACGTCGGGGTAACAGTAGCTGTGAAACGACTTCAAAAGGTTATGGTAAATATTTCAGCCTCCTAACTCAATTTTTCAAACTTGCAAAACTTACTTTCGATTTGAAAAATTTCAAAAATTTTCAAAAAATCGAACAAAAAAAGTTTTTGAAAATTAAAAAAAAAGTGGATTTATTATACATATTTGAATTCAAAATGAATAGGGTTTTTGAAAATATCACTTTTTGCATTTTTTCACGATTTTAATATAAATAATTCGACGACTGATTTTCAACCTAGAATATATTTAGGTGAAAATAAGCTCGGGTGCCATTTTTTCTAGCCTTCCTCCTCAGAGAATCCATCCCTCTTTCTTAGAAATGCACGTATCTCCTCTTTTATTGGCTCTACAAAAAAAATTTTCAAGTAAAAGTTTTTTCTTGAAGAATTTTCTGCATTTTTAGTCATTAAAGAAATTGCATTTGGAGCAACCTTTGTGCCCCAAATCTTAAAAATGTATTTATCGAAATGCTCAAAATTAAGTTATTCTCGTTCATTTTAAGAAATACCAAATATAACATAAAACTTCTAATTACAAAAAGTATTCAGAGTAAAATTTCGCATCTAACACGTTGACCGCAATACCCACACCCCTCACCCCCACTGGCAACCCTTTCTCCTCATACCAACGTTCAAAATAAGTCATTTGATCCCGTTTGCAGTTTGAAAAATTTCATCATAAAGCATGTCGGAGGTCTTTAGAAATATTTTCAAGCTGAAGAACCATTCCTAAAAACTAGTCTCAGATTCACGTTCAGCATATTGAATTACCAACATCTACACACTTTTCATTACATTCATTTTATTCAAATTTTCGAAATGTAAGCTAACAGATTATGACTTGGAACAAAATCAAACAAATAACCGAAAATTCCAAATACGTGTCAAATTATCGTACAAAGTGGGCATTTTTGAGCATCCTCCTTGTATTAGTTGTTTCAGTTTTTAATTTTTTTTTTTAATTTCACCAGGCAGACGAACAATTATGCATGTATTAATAAACGCAGGTTATGGAAAATTGAGGTACGAGAGGTGGTGGGGTTGGGATGAGGAGTATTCTTGCAATTGAAAATATTTCTAGAGATCTCCAGCATGTTCTATGATGGAATTTTTCAATCTGCAAACAGGGTCGAATCACTTATTTTGAACGTTGTTGGTATAGGGAGAAAGAGGTTGTCGGCGGGATTAAGGGGTGAGAGTATTGCAATCAACATGTTACATGTGAAATAATTTTATTCTAAATACTTTTTGTGATTCTTGAGCATTGGTGCAAACGAAGTTTTTTTGCAGTATATCGACGAATGTAGAATATTTATTTTAGACGATTAAGCGCAATATTTCAAATTATCCCTCGCAGACGATTTTTCAGGGTCGGTCAAAAAAGTTCTTTTTTTACGTATTTTAAAATAACTTTATTAAAAATTTACAAAATAATTTAATAAAAACAATTTCATTACAAGAGACTCGTTTTATCTATTTTAGGCTCATAAAGGCAATTTTTTAATTTCTTTCTCTTTTTTTGAATCATTTTTACTGTATTTTTGTATGCTGGAATAACATTTGAGAGTCCCTGAACAGGACAATAACGGGGAAAACAGATCTTAAATTGACGAAAGTAAGTGTAGTATGTCTGTTTTACTAAGCATGCGAGGAAATTCGTGGAATAATTCTTAAAACCACGAAAAAAACATTCCTTAAGCACTTTCGAAAAATCGCCCATGGATGATAAAATTGAAATGTTGCGCTTAATTGTCTACGATTAATGTCCTACATCCATTTCAGGAGGACGTTTCTCAAAAAAAATTCTTTCATAGTTTTTCAAAAAATCGTGAAAAAACGCAAAAAGTAACATTAAAAAAAAAATACCTGAGAAGAAAAATAATGTTGCAAAATTATCAGTAATTACAATTTTGAGATCAAATAGGTAATTTTTGAACTTTAAATGAGTTTTTCAAGTTGAAAAATTAAGTTCGGGAGCTGAAATTTTTACCACATTCTTTTGAGGTTATTTCGCAACTATTGTGATCCCACCATTCGCAGATTTCCAGATTCGGCCTTCTCTGGTTCAACACCATCAAAAATCCTATTATTTATACCACACCAATAAAATATCATCGAATCTTTACCTCGCATCCATTTATTCCTACAACTGCTCTAAATATATTGAAGGAAAAAAAATCTTATACAAGATCAACAAAAAATACTCATTTTCATTTCGACATTTTCGTTCAACTAACGGGTATTTTTCAAGCAGTCATTTCCAAACCCTGTAAAAAAAGCGTGAACGTGTACATTCAAATCACAAGTAACGATTTTCAAAACGCAAACCGAGTCAATAAAGATGGCTACCACATCGTACAAATCCCCTTCATTCAAAACTCTCGAGACAGACGATCATCTCAATCCCTTCGTTACACAACACTTTCCCTCTTCGAGTAAAGAGTACGAATTAAAAATGAAAAATAATAAAAAACACACCGAGGCAGGAAGAGCCGAGTCTCGTCTACGACATTCTTCAAATACCGGGTTCATCCCTCAGAGTAAACTTTTAATTAAAAAATTCAAACAAACGAGTCTCAATTAAAGAGTACTTACGTTCAACAGTACTTTTAATATACATTTCACAAATGTACAAACGTTACACATTCACTCGTGTGCGTAAAACGCATCTTTTACAATCTTTTTTTTTTCAGTATTATCTTCTTAAAACTGCGAAAGCAAGAGGGGACATGAATGGTTGTGAAATTGAGGAGAAAAACAGATTTTAAACTGTTGGGGAGAAAAATTATCTTTGTTTGAGGAAGAATATATACCTAGCCCACCCACGTAGAATTCGATCTTTATTTAGAACGTGGGCAAATTCGAGAAAAATTTCCAAGAAAGGTCAATCAACTAATCTAAGTTTTTTTTCAATTAAACAAAAAATTTAATTCCAAACACAGAGTAGATTTTAATCACAGTAATTTTTTCTAATAAAAATTGTAAACAGCGGACATGATCTGCGCTCATTTATTTCTTATCTAATGTGTCAAATTTTATCATATAAAAAAATTAAATAAAATGATTCGCTTTACGTTGAAGTCCAATGGTTTCATTGAATTTTCTACACTTTTACATCATTTATAAGCTTTTTATTTCATTTCAGCTGCTTCTATGACGATTATTTCCAAACAAGATAAATTCTGTGCGCAGAAATAGTCTAAACCATATCCTTACAATTTAAATAAATTTTCAAAAGATATGAAAAAAAAAAATTAGATAATTTTTCATCAACACAGTAAGTTTTAAAAGTTGACCTAATTCATTAGCAGGAGTGGTTCTTTAGCATATCACTTTTCACAACTATGTAGAACAAAAAAAAAATGTAGGATCAGCATCAGTCACTCTTCTCGGGGTAGGGGGATACAGGTCTTTCATTGGAAACTTCTCGACTTTTTCCAGGAGTAGAATCGATTAGAAAAATTTTTTTAAATCAATTCAAACAAAATAAAAAATGAATATTCGGTCGCTTATTTTTTTACTTCCAGGTGATCAATCGGGGGAGGGGATGTGACCGGAAAATAAGAAAGTGACATTGTGATAATTCGATCCTTAGACATCTCAATCTGATCCAATAACGGAAAGGTAAAATTCAAAATTGCATAAAATTTGAACATGGGTATCAGGGCGATCAAGTATCAATTTTAAGGCCCAAAGAATTTTTCTAAAACAGACTTCTCTCGTTTGTATAGATTAGAGTTACATTATTTCTTTTAAATTTGAGTTCATTTTTGGGAACAATTTACATTACAGGTACAGACACATTCAAACCCTTCCTTGAGACCTCAAATTAGTAGGGTTCCAGGAGAAATTCTTTTACCTGTTGATTGTAGTTGCTCGTTGTGGGTATCAATATGCGGAATTTCAAAAGAATTGTTTCGAATTTATGGAAAAATTCAGTTTATAGACGCAAATTGAGCTCAAAAAATAATAATTCATTTTTACGAAAAGAATTAAAGAAGGTTTGAACCTTTAATAAAAACTAATGCAATTAAATTCCCCATAACAACCAGTCATATTCAACAATTCTATTATTGAGTTTCCCAAGTCATAGGGTTCTCATATCGCAGGAGCGTGCTCAGTAATTTGAGAGCCCGGTGCTAACTTGTTTAAATAGGCCCCCTTTATTATTAAGACCCCCCTCATCCTGATTTTTTACCTGATCCATTTAATCACACAGTAAATGATCGAAATTCCATCCGTTATTTTTAATATTTATTTCTTTTCATACAATGTAAGCAGTGGCATGGCCAGGAATTCCTCAATGGAGGGGGTTCTAGATTTTTAGTGAGGGGGGCCAATTTAATTTTTTTAGGATTTATTGGCACATTTCAAGAGAGGGCTAAAAGGCTATGATCCCTCCCAGAAATTTTTCAAAAATTAATATTGAAGATGATTTAATTTTGACACGCATAGAATTCGGCAGATGGCGTTCAAAAATACGCCACAACACCTTTTCTAACCTACTCTTTTTTAATATTTCTTAAAATTTTCGCCCTAGTTTTGTACGAACTCTCATTTCTGAAAAAATTTTTCAAAAAATTCCTCCCACGAGATAATTTTAGCATAATTTTATAATAATCCCTTGTTTCTCACAAATTCTAGCCCTCTTCAAAAAAGATTCAAAATGCGTCTACGCTCGTACCCATTTGTATAAGTACGTAACTTGACAATGTTTCCGGACGTCAAAGGTATTTGTACCGTCACACCTCATAACACAGGTCGTCAGGGGCACACGAACATTATGAATATTTTCATAAAAGTTAAAGTAAGTAGAACCCGTAAGTAGGTATAATACGTTTATAAATCGTATTAGCACCATTTACTCAACACATTTTTTCATAAAAAGGTACAGATGTCATGTCCGCGCTCGACTACAACGTATAAATCCTTTAAAACTCTTACAAGTGTAAACATACATCGTGTTATTTTATTTACTCACAGGTACGAGCTCTGTTATTTTCCCACAACACCTCCATTTGCGCGATTAGCTCCAAGTAAAAACTTTTACTTAAAAGGATCGATGTAAGTAATGCTAGAAGTGTCATTGTTTGTTCGTATATAGAGACGAACACGAAACACTTTCATTGTTTTCAGAACAAGGTGCTATGGTACATACTCATAGCACCAAACGAAAATAGAAAAAAAAAAAAAAAGATAGGAATTACGCGTTGAATATTAAAATATTACCGGAAACTGGATGATGTACTCGTTCCTGTTTTTGTTTGTTTAATATATTCACAAAAACGCAGCAAGTACACCGTACTATATGTTCGAGCGACTTAGAATGGGGATTAATATGTAAAAATTTTCATTGAAATCAATGCCCTTGCATACTCCAGTTCTGACACCTATCACAATTAAAAATCTCTCATTAACTTGGACGGATTGCGTGATCCGGTTGCACTATGGTTCGTGATCATGTTTCGCCACTGAACGAGAAACATATTAGGTAGAGAGGGCGAGAGAAAAAATAAAAAAAAAAGAAACAAGGGTTTTCATTCACGGCCAGTATAGCATCGGTACAGAATAGGAATTTCATGATGACAAAACCGAGCCGATAAAACTTATCTCGGTGCGCACTGTAAACAGCTCGATAAAACGGGGTGAACGCCGCGAAGATGATCCCACGTTTACCTCATCTTCGTTCTTATATACTCGTACTCGTAGTAGCACTTCTCTGAGAATGAAATTCTTTTCGACGAGCGCAGACTATACGGAAATACACGTTGTCTAATGGGTTTACTTTTTTTTTATTTTACATACGAATCCACCGCGAGTATGAAATTCGCATGAGTCACATCTGCGAATATCAAGGCTGGTTTTTATTATCATCTTATTCTTGAATTGCGCTCACACGCCGACACGACATCGACATCGACAACAGGCCATTTACATGTGTATGTTTATAAATACAGTTTAATGAATGAAACTGAACGCAGCATTCGCTAATTTGTAAAATGATGAGAATTCACATAACGCGTACATCTCGCCGAAGAAAAATCCAACTGGTTGCAGAATTGATGAATGGATGAGGAAGCGGAGAGGTATAACCTCGGAATTGTAATACCCCTACGCTTATGTGTGCGTATCGTATCCAAGCAGAACGGAAACGAAACACGTAATAAATGGCATAGCGGCACGACCATATGGAATCTGGCGAATAACAGAGCAGAGGAATCCACGTACAAGGAGGCTGGCTCGCGAATGCACCGTCTCTAAATGCAGATTTTAATTTATTACCAGGCTTGTAATGATCGGGTTATGAAACGAAGCTTTCTTTCCTCTTGTAAATGATACACTGCAAGTATGTACTCGCACTGTGCATATGCATATGAGAATAGGTACATTATAAAGATGCTGGTAGTTTAATTGGTTTTGTTATCATAGGTATATGGGATAGGGTGATACTCATACATAATAAGTTGCAAGTTGAATGTTGATACAGGCGTTTGGAATGCGATCGAAATTTTAGTCCTAGCTGTGAAACTGAGTCGATGCATTTCAACCAACACTTCGATGTGCATACGTAGCCACATACAACTGGATAGAACACCGCGAGAAAATTTTGTCATAACCTGGGAAAATTAGTGAAAAAAAGTGGGGCCTACAAGGAAAAGTAAGAAATTAAGCTAAGTTTCAACACACAAGTTTTTAAAACGAATACCGAATCCGCTATTGTATGGGATGAGCTTCCCCCTAAAATGTGAAATTTAATTCCATTCTTGTGGTTTCTTGTCCGCATCTTCCCAAATAAGGATTCCAAAGTAAAAATGCGGTCTACGAAATTTAATCTACGTAAAATTTTCCATCAGATGTCTTTTGAACGATATTCATAAACCTAAGGAGATTGGGTACATCGTAATACATTAGAAGAAAATGTTTCTCATTTTAATGCTGAACCTATATAAAAATAGTAAGGAACTTTGTTGACCGCTAGTGAAGGTGGTCCAAAGTTTTTCCTCTCTCTTCCTTTACTCCTATACCCCCCGTTAAGAATCTTTACACACCTCCATGTACCGACTTTCCAATAAACCATCAGATATTATCAAATAATTGTAAAAATAATTTTGAGTACAATAACCACAATGTGTTTTTCAGGAAAAATTGAAACTTATCTTAATATACAATGGGGCAAAGGTCTACTGATACAATTTTTTTTTTTTTTGAAATGTACAGGTTGTGGTACACTTTTTGATTCCTACATTTCCTCCCGCGATAATAAATTACCATAGCTTAAATATAAATTTGGAAAGATTCGTAGGCAGCTAGGTACAATTTTAAATAGATAGTCGACCTTTAATCTCTTCATCATCGTCGGGTAAAAATCGACGGTGAAAAAAGATTTCCATGAAAATGCATTGGAATTACCCATATTTATCGTTAAATTTGGAAAAAATCGAAAAAAACTTCCCTTTCTGGGGCTGTAGAAGGAGTCTATTGGCACTAGCTAAATTAGAGCGACCTGTACAGGTGAGCAATTAATCGAAAACGTTGAAAAAAAATTGTTTTTTGGACTTGTAATGGGATGGGTTTGGGATGGCGTGTCGAACCCCCCCCCCCAGGCACACTCTGGACACTGCTGTCAACTACCTACTAAGTTTCAACTCTGTGGGTGAATTAGTACGACCTGTACAGACGAGCAATTGTTGAAATATTTGTAAAATGGTCCAAAAGAACCGATTTCTTGGACTGTAACCGACATAGACAGTTCATTTTTGAATATGTTACAGCTCTTTTGATTTCCTATCGATTGGCAGTGAAACTTTTTCATTTTTCAATTTTTCATCCCCACTTACCCCTATTCCAAAAAATAGACCTCCCTTAATTTGCACTATGGACCGTTCAAACTTTAATAGAAAAATATAATTGACGAGTTTCGGCGAAATTTCAAATTTCAGTAATTTTGGCTGGTATGGGGCGGTGTAATTAATTTTTTCCTTTCGAAGAAATAGATAAGAAAAATAAAAAAAAAACATATCAGACAAAATGATTGTAAATTTTAGAAAATCGGTAAGAACCTTTGATAAAACTTCAATTAAGAAAAAATATGTGTCAAAGAATAGTTAATGAGCATTTTGAAATATTTCAAAATTTTAAATGACAAATCTCATTGTTTTTTCGAATATAAAAATGAATTTTTACGCAAGAAAAATCGTTCTATATGTATGCCCTTCATTTTTATATCACCACTTCTCAAAAACTTGATTAGTTGTTTATAATAAATAAATTATAAGTATTATACTCGTAAAAGAAAGGGAAAAAATACATAGATGACTCTCAAACATGTTCAATAAAATAATGAAATGATGGAAAGCGGAGATAAATGCATGATAAATTCTACCTTAGCTTTCCAAACTTTCAAAAAAGAAAAAAGGAGCAGCACCAACAAACCCTTAATACATCGTTCATGTCCGGTACCTCTCTCTCAAAAAAACAAACACAAAAATAAGTATAAGCATCATTACATCAGCGCACTGGAACGTAATCATAAAAATGCATTCAATTAGAAAAAAAAACTACTTCAGCTTTCGATACTTAAAAAAAAAAAATCACAAAATGAACGTATTCAATGCACACCTGAACGAATTTTACGTCAACTCTTGAAAAATCTTTGAACTATACGACAGGCTTTACGCTAGTGCCACGCGTAAAAAGCGAACAATACCCTTCAGAAGATATTTATTTCTGATATAAAGCCCTCCACACACACACACACACACACACAAAAGGACTCTTTTTCTCGAATGGTGACAAAAATAAAGCCTTTCTATTGTTTTTTGTAAATTATATCGTGTAAATTCTCCAAATACTTAGGCGAGCAGCGAGCACACGCCTTGACTAATACGATCAAACATGTTAAAAGTGGAAAAAATACTAAAATAAATCTCCGCATAGATCAACAATGGTTTATTTGAGTTAGTTTTGTGTGCACGTCTCGACTAGTACGGTACATTTGTTATTTTGATGCCATTGTTTCGCATTTAAAAAACGCATCTATTCTGAACAGTGCAGGGCGACCAGCTCAGCTTAATTATGGAATGGTGTTTTTGTGTGCATTGGTCTGGAATGTGTCTCTCGTATTATACTCGTACTGTAGTCCTCGGTCAAGTGTCTATCACCAATTCACCATTAATGTACGTATTTTTCACCAAATGGGTGATAAATTCCTTCTCACTATAGTAGTTGACTTCTTGAAAATTGTCTGGCAGAGAACTCCAAACAGTATAAGCGTTAGATATGTAGTAATGGTAAAGTACGTATACAGGATTATGTATTAATAGAAGATATCAGAGAAAAAGATGCCTACTGCTTACAGTCAAGATGGATGAATCGACCCAATTCTCAGATTTTGAAAATTATTATGGAGCTTCAAAACGCATTTTTTTCACCAAAAAACCGTTATAAAGGATGTTTATGTTAGGATATTTAAATCAATCTATTATAAAAGCAGTAAAGGGCTACATACTAGAATTTGTCTAAAATTTTGTTGCAAATAGGTGAATTTGAAACCTTTATTACCGAAAAACAAAAAGACATATCTACACAGAATTGTATATTCTAAAACTATTTTTATTAAGTTTTTAATTACTTTCAAAATCTTTTTTCAAAACTTGGAGTAATAAAACCATGATAAAAATTGCAAAAAAAAATACCCAACAATATAGAAATTTAACAATTTTTCTACGCTAAAATTAACTTAGGAAACGAAATGAAAAAAATTCTTAATCACATTTTTGAAAGGACTTTTAAAAATATTTCACAATAATTCGAAAAAATTCTATTACAAGTGGCTGTAATACAGTTATTCCAACTCATTTAAACCATTTCCAGCTATTTTTCTCCATCTTTACTTTTTTCAGTGGTTCTCGAATATCTGCGTTTTAGGAAAAATACACCGTTTTTTCTTGATTTTTTTAGTCAGAAGACAGAAGAAAAAAATTGCTTCTGATGAATTCAATGCATTACGCAGACTGTGCTAAATTTATTTTAATTGAAATTTTTGTCTAAGATCAACCTCCTACATGAATTAGAAGGGGTGATATGAGAGGTTTACCCCTTTTCAACATTAAAAGATGGTTGTTACATCCCTATCTGCTCTCCCAATTGAGCTAGGAAGTTGAAATCTGGAATGTAGACTTGGTAGGTAACATAGATGTGCTTTTTGGGAGATTTTGATTTTTCAGACCCATTGCATCTACTTATTTTTTTTTTACAATACCGTCGAAAGGGCTGGTGTAATTCTTGAGCCGGAATATTTATTCGCCAGCTTTTTACAATAGTCTACGCTAATTTTTAAATTCTGAAAGCAGGACCGATTCTCTCATCCCAATGAACGGTAGCTACTAGGTTGGGCCAAATTTTGCTTTTTTTAGAAATCTGCAAACAACGAAGTCATAATAGTTGCGAAGAGAGCTTAAAAAAATTTGGTAAAAATTTCAGCCTGAATTTTATTATTACACATATTTGAACCCAAAATGATGATTAGCGGTAAATTTTCATCATTATCCTTCTTTTCAGGGATTTTTTTTTAAATATAACGTTTTGCTTTGTTTTAAGATTTTCTGAAAAACCACGAAAGAAATTTTTTTTTGAGAAACACCCCCTAAAATCGATGTAGGACATCAAATTTAGATGATTGTGCGCAATATTGCAATTTTATCCCCCACAGACAATTTTTCAGGGTTATTAGAAAAAGGTCTTTCTTTGCATATTTCGAAATAAAATCATTCAAAATTAAAAAAATAACTTTTCGTAAAAAATTTCATCTCAAGGGATACAGTTTTTCTCTTTTTTTGAACCAGTTATACTGTATTTTTCTGTGTTGAAATGTCAATTGAAAATCCCTGAAAATGGCAAATGTGAAAAAAACATATCCTACTTTATTAAAAATTCACTAAAAAAAATTTTAATTATGTGAAAAAATTCTGGAAAAATACGAAAAAACTATTTTTAACCCATCCTTAAAAAATCATCCGTTGGGATTACAATTGAAATATTGCGCTCAATCATCTAAAATCGATGTTATACATTTATTTCAGAGCGGCGTTTCTCCAAAAAATTTCTTTCGTAGTTTTTCCAAAAATCGTGAAAAAACGCAAAAAGTAACATATTTTCTAAAAAAAAAAAAAACTGAAAAAAGGAGAAATGGAAAAAATTTCCCAACAATGATCACTTTCAGTTCAAATATACATAATTCTATTTTTTGAAAAAATAAAAAAAAATTTTTATCCGACTTTTTAGGAAGTTTTACAAGTTTAAAAAATTCAGATAAGGGGCTAAAATTTTTACCACATTTTTTCGAGGTTATTTCGCAACTATTGTGATTCCGCCGTTTGCAGATTCCAAAATAAGCAAAATTTGGCCCACCCTAGTAGCTAGTAGCTACCCTTTGAGTAAAATGAACGCAAAAAGCATCTAGAAAGATGTCCAATGCACGTATCTAAATTATGGGTTAGGTATTATTTTTTAGGAGTAAAAATTTAGGAAGAAGTTTCAAATCTTTAGTAGAATACAATAATCCACAACCTGATTTTCTCACGATTACAAAGTATAAAAAAAACAATTCAACATTTCTGAAGATAAAAAAAAAAAGTTGAGTCATAAAACAGTGAACAAGGTAATCGTTCGAAGTGGCATCGCGTCACTAGAAAATAATCAATGTATCGTGTCTAGTGCACCAGGTGATTATAGCAGCTTTTTGCAACATTAGTCATCGTCTAAATTACATGTACTTTAGGAAGTGAAAAGTAAACCCAATGAAGACTTAGGTGTCATTTTGTACGTCTCTGTTGACTTGCTAAGCTTTCCAGCACGACTTGTCGTATATAAGTTGAATTGAATTAATACCATACTTATAAGTTGCAGGTAGAGGTACTCCCATGAATTACTTCATTCCAGTACAAATAAACTCGTTTTGTTTGTTTTACTAAACGATAAAAATTTACCAAAAGTACTTCGAAGATGTACATACGTGATACATTTACGTATACACGTGAAATAAAAAAAAAATACGATTTTAGCGAGTAAGTATACTGTAAGTAATTCGAGATGGAAATAAAAAACAAACAAAAAAACGACGTACATCTACATATGTTTCGACATGTCAACTTACGGTTGGTATATCCGAGTATTATGTAGATACATGTTTGCTATCGACTTAAATATAGAATTCGAGGAGGTTAATTGGTAAAAGAGAACGTCTCTGTGGAGGCATCACGTGTAAAACTGGCGCATACTGAGCGGGCTTTTTTTATACACGTACGTTATTACGAAAGAGATGGATGCTCTAGCTCTACACAAAGTCGATATTTACTATACTCGTAGGTAGACAATGCGCCGTTGACCCGAAATAATTGTTTGTAATATACCTTCTGCAGCAACTTTTGGAACAGCGTATATGGTATACATAGAAAGCTTTCAAAATATGATGTCGATGTCGTAATCAAAAAAAAAAAATGATACTAAGAAGGTTGCCAATATTTAAGCTTTTGTTGAGCGGACAAATCGAGAGGGTTATTTTTAACCAAAGTGGATTTAAAAAGGAATCGCAGAGTAAAACATTTAGGAGTAAAACCTCGGCCGATTTATGGTCGCTTTCATGAGTTTTAATAGTCTTTCTACGAGTAAACATACTATAGTAAAATGTTTATTTTTTTGATTGTGTTTATGGTTTTTGATACATACGAGATGAAAATTTCTTATACGAACGTACAGTACGTACGTACGATCGTTTACATAATTCGCGGCCATTCCACACCGACGCAACGTGGCGGCAAAATTATTAAAGCGATTTTTATCTTTCTAAGTGGCTGAGGTTTTAACGTGAACTATTGTAGGCGTTTTAGAACGTAATCTGATTGCTAATTACGAACTGTCGTGAAACCTACGCTACCTATTTCATGAAATTTTTTTTTTATAACTTATTCCGCTATAATACGCGAGTATATAAAAATCAAAGAGATTTTTAAATTCTATGTCCATATCGCTGAGCAGTGAGCATTATGATTGTGCAACGAGACAAACACACCACACTTTTTCGTCAACCATATACCGCAGACAGCCATCCACAAATGCTTCTGAATTTGAAAAGTTCATATGCTCGAACACTTGGCGTAATTATCAACCTCCGTTCAGCCTGCAGCTTCAGATCTTATACAGTGCACATTTATATTCTCGAGGCTATATAATTAAGACGACCATTTACTCGACGGAATTCGCTCATTGACCATCACGATACGATGCTTTTAGAAAATCAAGCCATATTATAGTGACGCGTTCGCCAAATATAGTTAAAATATTCCAGTCTAATTAGGTGATTTATATTCACAAAGTAGGGCTGAAATCGATGAAAATTAAATCAACTCTACGTACAGTATATTATAAATCGTGCAAACCGTACCTATTTCCTGACCAAATGATTGGTAAATTACCCGATAGTATACAAAGGTTGTAGGTTGGGGATGATTGAAGGGTGTGGTTAGAAGGAGACGAAAACGAGCTGCCATATCCAGGTGTATATTTATAACATATACCTATATAGTAGATCTACGTTTGGGCACTATATGTACATACATAGTAGGTATATTATACGTATATGCGCGAGTATAGTAATTTATTTAAGTGCGTATGACCCCTATCAATCGTACAACATGAAATTGGTGTGAGCATTTTGTTGCCAAGTATCCGAGTTTGAAGAACCTTTGAGCTGAATGATAAGACGTCGCAAAGATCACTTCGAAAATAATAAGTAACCTAAATATTAAATTTTAGCATCTTCAACTGCTTAATTTTTGTACAGCACTATTATAGAAAAAATCATTGAAACTTTCATTTAGGAAGTCGGTAAAAGCAACAACGAAAGAAAGGGTTACAAAATGGAGGATAATATGTTCAGCTCGTGTAATATTAACGTCAGACAAAGTGGAATTATATACCTAGTGTGGTAAGCAATAGGGGAATGAAAGACTATGCATTCATAATTGAGAGGTAAGAGAGGAAAAGCTTCATAAATGGATTCGTGTATTTTAAACACTTTGTACGAATATTTTACTTATACTTTTTCTTCCTGATTTAAGAGTGGTTTGTTGAGAGTGTAATTGAAAATAAAATAAGAATGAAATAAGTGTAAATTACACGTTTCAAGTAGGTGAAAAACTTGAATACAAAAAGAATTCTAAATTTTTAAAACTTACAAAAAAAAACACAATGAGCACTCGAATTTGATGATTAGTTTTTTTCTTGCTGAAAAAATAACCAAACTTCAGCACCTACTTGCACTCGAGTCAAGGTGTTAATAATATAAAGCCTAAATACTCAAATAAGAGATATTTTCGCAGAGTGTTGAACGAAAAGATCTCAAGGTACGATCGGAGCTCAAAGGTCTATTCTGGATTTTGGGATTATAACAAGTTTTCTAATTTACCAAGTCTTTAGAATATGATTCCGTTGAAAAAAATATGTTGTAGAGGGCGGGTAGAATTTTCTTATGGTTTTTGTGGAAAGTTCTTGGTGTGTTGTGGTTGATTTTATCAGAGCCCGAAACTGCAGAATAATTTGGTTTTTTGATATTTTGAGCAAAACTGCTACCTGTGGTAATGTGGCTTCTGGCAACTTCAGAAAATTTCGCATACGGTACATGAAAAACTTCCCTTCCGGATCACGAACCGTGGGTATCAATGGTTTCAGTTTCTTATTAAGGGTAAGAATTTTTAAAAAATAGCCAAGCAAAATAAAACAATATGAGACGATTAAAATCTGAAAACATGATAAATAAATTCATAACCGAAGAACACCATTCAGAACTATTCACGTATATTGAGAAAAAAAAACAAAAAATGGCCACTAGCCAGAGAAAACAATTGAAATGTGGAAAAAATAAACGTTTACAATTTTATTCGCTTAAAATATTATTCGAATACATATTTTTTTCTTTTTCAACAACTTGTGAGAGTTCAAAAAAAGCGATAAATGGTAAAAAATGCAAAAAATGTGAATAATCGAATGTATCATTTAGTAGAATGACCCCCAATCCTAAGACACATGCATGTCAATAAATGCAGGGCAACGATTTAAATGATAACTCGAAACTTTTCAATCCCCCCCTCCCCCCACGATTTTACAGGGATGGCTAAACAATTATTTTTTCGCGTTTTTTAAGAATTTATTTTAAATTATTAAAATTTGCTTTTTCAGTAAATTCTTAACGGAATGAACCGACTACACCTGCCTTTGTGGGTGGTCAATATACTTTTTAGTACATAAAAATACGAAGTAAATGGTTCGAAAATATGGAAAAAATAAAAAATTTCTTACGAAAGTCTGAAGTAGATAAACAGGGTCATTTTCAGATCGGAATAAACAAGCTGTCTGGGCGTCTTCTGTTTACTTTTTAGCACAATTTTCCGACCCATATTATCAATGAAAACTATTACAGATTATAAACTTAGGTTGGATGGAGAGGTAGAGGAGGGAGATATCAATGAAATCCGTTTTGGGGCCGTAGAAGACCATTGAGATTATTTTTAACCATATTAAATATTTATCCATTTTATTCACACATTTCCCCAAAATTAGAAATCATTTATTCTACTCGATACCGACCAAATTCGATCAAATTCGGACAGTGGGCTCAGATTGGAAGCGTTTTAAATATTTTCGAGTGGGGATGACCTTGGGTGAAAATTTAGTTATGCCCAAATGTGGGAGAGAAGACGGTGAGAGGCTACGATGGAAAAAATTGTTTGTTTGCGAATCAATCGAGAGAGAATCAAAAAATGTATAACACGCCTAAAAATCGGCTTCCTGTGCCAATCAGAAGGGGAGAAATGTGAAAGTTTTCTCTTTCTGGTCTTGAAAAAAGCCTGTTTCATCCATATCTTCCCTCCAATCAAGCCAGGAGGTTGAAATTTGGTATGTAAACTTAGTAGATATTCTAAAGCTGCTTTTTATGAGTTCAAATTTTTCAACACCATTGCACCTCTTCATAACCTCGAAAATATAGTTTTTTTGATCTATCTTTTTCATTTGCCAAGTTTGTGGCACGCATAACGCCCTTCAAATGGAACTAGAAGGTTGAAATTTTGTTTGTAAATTTAGTAGGGGTCATATATGGGCTTTTTGAAGGTTTCAGCAATTCACTTCAATATCTACCTGTACCTTTACTACTACTCAGAAAAAAAAAAAAAACACGAGCTCTCCATGAATTAACAATTCGCATACTTCCATAACGAAAATCAGGCTTAAAAAGCAACACGTTGCGATGCTTCCCCCTCCCCCCAAATAATGAAAGAAAATTTGACTCCTTTTATTCGTCCTCCAAAATACCAAAATATGTAAATTTTTCAGATTTATTTAGTTTTTTTTTTTCAGGCTCTTTACAAACACTTTGTGCCCGAGGTCAACATACACCGGTTCCCTCTCCCTCTGAAAGGCGCTGGCCTGGAGAATTCGCTGAAAACTTCTACTTTAATTCAAAAAGCTTTCTATCTAGCGTTCCACATCCAGCTGAATCAAACCGAAATAGGTAGGTATGACGTATTTCTTATTTTAAAAAATATGAAAAAAAAGTCTAATCACCCCATCGGTTTGCCTCATTCATCCCATCACTATACCGTAGCTCCCCTTCGGATAATTTCATCTCTACCAACTACGATCAATCTCGAAAATCAACATTCAACCTAAACAAAAACACGAAAACGCACAGCAGCCTTCCGCCACGAGCAGATGTTTCAGCTGGTCCACGACAATCGACCTAATCAAGTGCGTACTGCCCTCACACTGGATGTCGGTGTGCTCTCTCTCCACGTACGTCTGTGTTGTACGAATTGTACATACTATATTATTAATCAAACGAACGATAATTTCTAATCCATATACAATAAGCGTTTACCAGTCGTAAATGAATTACATTATTTAACTTTGTTGAAACGAAAATTTTTTCCAACACATCACCACAGCCATGCCATATACCTAGACCTACACACAGCGAGTAGCGAGTACATCCTGTTATTAAAAATTATAACTATACGAGTACTCGTTATATGTATAATTTACTTAATAACTCTAATCACGTTTTCCTTTGTGACACAGTTGACTTGGACGAGCTGTCGTCAGGCTGTGAAAAAAATCTGCCAAAATTGGCGAATAAACGGTAATAAATATCAATCTGGTAATTACAATTGAAAATCTACATTTACCAGAGACAATCCATACATACCGTACACTGCCGATTGTATACGAGCACCGCATATACCGCATTCTATAAATTCCGAACACGTTTACGCGTCAGTGAAAAAAAAAAAATAATAATAATAATTCGCCAATGTTAATCGTATTTTGGCACACGCAACGAAACGTTTTCCGACTGGATTTCGTCTTTTGAGCGTATATATTTTTTTAATATATCGTAATTTTTTAATGAATGAGAATAAGAGAGAGAGAGAGAGAGAGAAACTTAAAATAATACACCGCGAGTAGGTAAAATGATTACGAAATCACGTGTAAAACATAATGAATCTCGTCGGTGATAAATTTTACGTTCATGTTGGGATTCGTAAATTCCGTGTGAATTTACCATTTTATTTGTACCTACTACCTACCTATCTACCTACCTACACACATCATATAGCTCGAAGAAGAATTTGTACTGATAAAATTAACGGAAATGCCATCGCCGTCATCAAAATGCAAAAAAAAAAAAAACAAATCTCTCATTTCATTCACAAAGCGTCGAATTATCGTATTTATCTACACTCTTTTCTTGTACGTACTGATAACCTTTGATGTTTTTCAAATGCTTTTACATATTTTACGTATCGCACAACACATAGGCCATCCATCGATTTAAATTCAACTACCTACGTACGATTATTTTCTATTACGTGAATAATTTATATAAGTATAGGTGCCACTTCTAGGTAAGCATTGTCTACCATAGTCGCGAGCACATCATCATCATCCCTCCAGCTGAGACTACGCTACACCAAATTCAACCATCTGATAGAACTAAAACCGAGATTATTGAACGCAAGGACGACGTACGAATAACCCAAGGAGAACAGCTGGAACATTGAATAAGATAAGTGAGCCAGGTGCTAGATGGTAGGTGCCTGTTGTGGCGGTGGCAGTGTGGCATAGCAGTGGCGGGCAGGTGTGTATTTATAATAGCGCATATTTGTACATGCGGCCGTCTCCGATTTAGTCCATCGAATGAAAGAAAAAAAAAATCTCTAAAAACTGGTCTCCGCGTAATAGCTACCAACGCACGGTCTATTTTAGATTTTAAGAAAAAAAGAAGTACTCTCCTAAAAATAATATATCTCTATCTATGTGTAATGTGTATGTCTACTTTATACGTATAACGCCCCAGCGTTACTACCGAAAAATACATAGTTAGATAGGTCATCATCTGCAACAACGTACCATATACTTTATATCGAGATTCGAATACCAGTACGTTGTAGAACCTACATCAATATACACTTTGCTATACGATGTACCAGTACAAATCTAATTTTAGAAACTATATCCTTCCAGCATCTTATATCAACTGTAGTATTCGTTGCGCGAATTTTCATCGAAGTAATTCGCGTAGGTATACTGTGCAACAAAAATGTTTATACTTTTTAAATGCATAATATCGTTTTCCAGTGGGACTAAAAATGGTATTTACTATACGCGTACTTACATTTATATTTATATATACCTACATTATTATGCATGTATACCAAAAGCTATGTGTTTTTTTTTGTGGGTATGTATCATAACGCGGTATTTCTTGAAGAATTGCGCGCGAGAGATACTCATATTTCTACGAAGTACCGTGAACCGTTAAACTCGATAAGAATTACCATTCGTGTCTGGCAAATTGTCAATTTATTAAGATGCGATTTGTTATGAGAATATTATGACCGATGGTATACATTTTTTTCCTATCGATATATTCCACTAGACCGAAGCCTAACCTGCATGGTAATGATACTGCGTATAACGTTACAAGGCTATAGCTAAATTTTTAACTTTTTTTTTTTTTTTCAAATGATGCGAAAGTAAATACATTTTATTTTCAATATGAACGATAAGCTGAACGGCTACGAGAAGCTGGAAATGAGTAGCCAAATAAATTAGTGGATACGAGTATCACCAATTAAAACTTTTTAAATGAAGAGAGAAGCAAGAACAGCAGTGTTTAATAGGGTGGGGCAAATTTTGGAAATCTGCAAACGACGAGGTCATAATAGCTGCAAAATGACCTCTGAGCAATGCGGTAAAAGTTTTGGCTTTCTAACTCAATTTTTAAACTGACAAAACTGACTCAAAGTTCTCTAAATTTCAAAAATTTTTTGAAAAAATTGAAAAAAAAAACATTTTTTGAACATCTTTTTATAGATGAAACTATTACACATATTTATATCTAAATTGTTGGCAAATTTTTACTATTTCTCTTTTTTTCAGGGTTGTTATAAAATGTCATTCGATTTTTTGAAAAACCACGAGGGAAATGTTTTATGAGAAACACCCTTTTGAAATGGATGCAGGACATTAATTCTAGATGATTTAGCGCAATTTTTCAATTTTATTTGTTAAAAAGTGAAAAAACCCATTCCTAAAAAAAAATTATCACAGAGAATATGTATTTCATATAAGTAGTTTAGATCCTCAAAAGCAATTTCTCATTTCTTTTTTTTAAAATTAATTTATAGTGATGCGGTATATTTGTAAAAACCAGCCATAAATGGATAAAGGTAAATGTACTCGAACTGTTTCATTGAATTTACTGAAAAAAACATTTTTAATGACGCAAAAAAAATTCTTGAAAAAACACGGCATGTAATAATATAAAACTGATGTTCAGCATCCATTTCATGAATCCATTTCACAACAGAATTTTCTTCATAGTTTTGTTAGAAAATCGGGAAAAATAAGTAAAGAAAATGAAACCTGAGAATTCAAAAGGTACTAAGTGCCACCTTGGTCGAAAATGAGGTGAACCTATCAACGTGTCTGATACCTACCTTTAAGTAGTTCAAGATGTATTCTGAAGATTTAGCCTCGCCTAAACATTTGTTAAACTATTCTTTTTTGCCCAATATTGTACTTTTATTAGCTTTACTCTTGATCATGATAATTAAATTTTGTAACACGAACTTCAATTTTTGTATTTTTGTATTTTTTTTTTCGAATAAAAGCAATGATAAAAGCGTACTTTTTTAATGTCGAATTGCTGCATTTTATGCTATTTTTACCGAAACACAAACGTTTTAAAATTTGATAAAGTGCATAAAAAATTCACGAAATTGTCCATTTTTTGCTCATGAAGGTCGTAAACATTTCGAATTTTAATATTCAGTATAATTTTTCACCCATCAGAAATTTCGTTCAGAATTATTCAATTTTGAAACTTTAAACGTGAATATGTCGAAAACTACTTTTTGGTACTTACTACCTTTTGAATTCTCAGGTTTCATTTTCTTTACTTATTTTTCTATTTGTGAAGTTAAAAAAAAATCATCGCACCTAATCAGTGCTACGGGTAGAGAAAGTTTAATGGGGCTAAAAAGTCTGCATCACTAAAAAGACCTCCTACATACAAAATTTCAACTTCCTAGCTCAATTTAAAGGGGAGTTATGCGGGTCTGAAAAGTCGATTTTCCCAAAAGGAACATCTATGGCCCCAAAAACCAAATTTAAACTTCTTAACTCAATTTAAAAGAAAGATAGGGAGATGGGGAGAGGAGGAACAGCTCCTTTTCAAGATCAAAAAGGGGGGAAATCCGCGTATCTTCTCTCCTAATTAACCCGGGAGGTTGATTTTTGGATATGCTATACAGCTTTGGATTGTCTATCGATTAGGTAGCTCAAAAAGGAATAATTTTTGCGATTTCAGCCCGTTAGCAACGCTTTCTCAAATTTGAGCACAGCTGAATTTTGACCCGAGGGCATCCCCACTTCAAAATATCAAATGAACCGACTACTGAAGCCTATTCCCCAAATTCGATCGACTTTGGTCACTATCGAGCTGAGAAAATAATTTTTCATTTTAGGAAAAAAAAATGCTAACAAATAAAAATAAACATCTGACATAGCCAAAAATGGTTGTAATGATCTTTTAGGACCCTAAAACGTATTTTATTGAATTTTCTATAATTTCTACCCCATAGCTCAATTTGGAGAGGGGGCTAGAAAGTCGAAACCCCGAAAAGACATATCTAAGGCGCGGTGGTCTACTAAATGTACATGTCAAATTTCAACCCTTCACCTTATCTTGGTGAGGAGATACGGGTAGAAAAGTCTTTTTTCAAGATCAAAAAGAGGAAAACTCCCAGTATCTTCTGTTCTAATTTATAACCGAGAATTTTTTACATTTCAGCCCCCCCCCCCCAGAAACCCCTTTTCCAAATTTGAACATGATTAAATTTTTATCTAACGTCATTCACAATCAAAAATATCAAACCTGCCGTCAAATTAAGCATATTGTCCAAATCGACCAATTTGGTTGATATTAAGCTGAGTGAATGATTTTTAATTCAAGGGGAAAAAATGAAAAAAAGAAACAGAATAAATATCTAGCACAGTCAAAAATGGTCTTAGTGGTCTTCTATGGTGCTGTTTTCATTTAAAATGTGACAGGAAATCAGGCTATGGTGTCCCTTCTCCCTTTCGATTTTGAAAAAAAGGTTTTTTTCATCATATCTCCCCTCCAAAATAAGGTAGAAGGTTTCTTTGAAAAAAAAAATGGCCATCACTAGTATCGAAAAACAATTTCTTTTATACGTTACCAATGTTGTTTCCAAAACAATCATTCTCTTCTAAATTTATTTCCTCTTTTTTTTCAGTAAAAAAAAAACCTTACAATACAAAAAACTGATATTATAGGTTATCATTGGTCAAATTTTTACCTTCGGAGACCATCACACCGGTGTTTTGGGAATAACTTGAAAATTGATCTAACTGAAAGTGATACAAATGAAAAAACTATATAATAAGGATATGACATTGAAATACGAATCCGATTTGAAACTGGAACATCTCACTTTACGTATGTATCTCGTTTATCCAGAAGTTGGTAGTGGTAGTGCGATAGCGTTTGTAAAACATATACGAGATACGCGCCTCATAAATCATATTTTCTAATTTCAACATCTTTTTAAAACGAAGCCAACACACGTGCATTTGCTTCTAAACATACCAGTACTTTCATTAAACGCCTTATCCGCGTTTATTCCTATGATTACATAGGTACTAGGTACATATAGGCCTACCTGAATATCAGTAGAGAATAGATATAACTAGTAGGTAAATTAAGGATAGGGTATATTTTTTCGTAGGAGAACTGCATGTAGTATAATACTCGCATACGTACGTGTACTCGTACAGCTATACACATGTACCTACAAATATAGTGTAGCATCAATTCCAGCGTATTTATACAATGATATATTTATACGCATTGAAAAATACACGTATACTCGACGGCGGCGTGAACAGGAAGCGCTTAAACTATTACATATACGTTTAATTACCATTTATTAATAACCAGAAATTACCGTTAATTCGGTCTGGTAAAATGGGCCACTGGACATGGGATTTTTCAATGACCCCGACACCATATACGCGGAATTGGAATTGGAGACACACGGTTAGTATGTACCTCGGTGTACTTAAATAATAATGCATAAATATACGAGCAAAATACCGTCGAACAAATCCCCGGATAAGTAACAATAATAAGCTTTAGGTGGCGCGAGATTAATTACTTACGTAACATTAATCCTACATTATCGACTGACGCCTGGTAATTACATACTATCTTTTTCGAATACTTCGGTCATACCGATGAGGTACTCGTACTCGGAAGGTAAACTCTGGACGGGTAATTTTCTATTATTTGGATTTACCTTTTTTTTCCTCTCCAAAAAGGAATGTCAACCGGTCGCCAGTCGTTTGTTTACCAGCCGTCTCTCGTAAATTCATCGCATGACGCATCGGTCGCAGTAAATTTTACTAATGAAGGCTTACACAAAAGTACACGATAATCTCGGTACCAGCATATAGACTATATATATACACTACACACTCCGAAAGGTATACATAATATTATGCATATCCTCATCGTAAAGTGATTATTAAGAAAAGATAACCCTCTTTCTTTTTTTTTTTTCAAACGTCAACGAGTACCTAGTTATTAACATGCTTAAGATTTTAGTAATGACCAATATTGTATATGAGTATTTTTTTCCTCTCTTTTTGGACACACCTTCGTATATGTATAATTTTTGGTCAGAATGAATACAGGTGGTTCGAATATGCGGTTTTTGTTTGCTCTGTCGAGCGCAAAGAATGAGACATCGTGTCGGATACGATGACATATTGCTAGATACCATACTTTTCTTTTTTCAAATTATACTCATAGCAGGTGCGATTCGCTTCGATGAAATAATCATCACTTTTAGATGAATTTTTGGTCCGATACAAGTCCACAAATAGCTAACTACCACGTACCAACGTTATGATTACGACTATTATTAAACTTTGGATGTTTAAGAAATGTTTTGAATCGAGCTGACGTAAATGATGATAGATAATTTATTCGATATTTAATTTGGTAATTTTTTCAGCATCACAAAAACAATAGTCCAGTCGAATTAGCGTAAAAAATGACAAAATGACGAAAAAATTTATGTCGAAAATTTTTGTGGTAGAATTGTAGTACACCATCTCCTAAACAACGTATCCAAAATCGGACAAAATCGGACTGGTGCTTCTCCCTCAATATCCCTATTTCTGCCCCCCGAAAACAGGTTTTTTACCAATAACTTTGCGTAATTTTATTTCTAAACGCGATAGAGAAAAAAAGTTGGATCAAAAAATGTAGCTGGTAAAATTTCCAATAAAAATGGTTAGTACATATTTTTTTCGAAAATCGATTAAAACACTTTGAAATGATTTTGAAAATGATGCTTTATGCGTTAACGTAATATTTCTATCGTGTAAGGAGAACCAGCGGGCAACGTTCATAGACACACGGAATCAATATTTTTCAGTATACTTAAACAGGAGGTGGGCCAAATTTCGCTTTTTTGGAAATCGACAAACGGTGGGGTTACAATAGTTGTGAAATTATTTCAAAACGATGTAAAAAATATTTAAGTTTCGCAACTCGATTATTTCAATTTGCAAAACTGACTCTGGAGTTCAAAAATTTTTTTTAATAAAAAAAAAAATAGTTTTTATATTTAAAAAAAAGTAGAATTATTAGACATAATTTAAAATTAAAATAATCGTTGGTAGCAAAATCTTTGAAATGTTTTTAAAAAATACCACATTTTTACGGTTTTCCATGATTTTCTGAAAAACCACGAAGGAAATATTTTTGAGAAACTCCCCCCCCCTCCCCGGAAAATAAATGTAGGAAATCAATTTTACACGGTTAAACGCAATATTTTGAATTTCACCTCCAATAGGCGATCTGATGTTGAATCAGAAGAGAATATCAATGATCCAGGGTCGAGTAGTTGTAAAAACTGCGATGAGAATAAATTTATCTTATGAAATTAAAGTAATTTCAAAATATTACATGCATATTGTACCTTTATCCAAAAAATATTCATCTTAACATAAGGTAACATAGCATTAGTCCATGTAATTTGTTTAGGAATGCAGAAAGAGAATTCAGCTCGCGTGTCCACGAACGTTGGCCGTTAGCTCTCGCGACGCGATACAAACATCACGCGGAACATTACGTTAGTACACGATGCGTCCTTTTCAGAGTAATTTAAGAAGGTTTCAATCGACTTTTGAAAAAAATATGTAATAACCTTTTTTATTGGGAATTTTACCAGCTACATTTTTTTATCCAACTTTTTTTCTCTATCGCGTTTAAGAACCAAGTTACGCAAAGTTATTGGTAAAAAAACCTGTTTTTCGGGCAAAACAGGGGATATTAAGGGAGAAGCACCAATCCGATTTTGTTTATGTTGTTTAGGGAGTGACGATGCACAATTCTATGAAAAAAAATTTTCTAATGTAACTGGACTACTAGCTTCAGAGGTTAAGATTTTAATCATCATTGGATACCATGGAACTGACCAGTTAAAATAGTCTTGATAAGATCAACCTTTGGACGTATAAATTGTGGATTTTGCAATCGTCTGATTTTGATCTTATTTTACTATCTGGTATGAATCTCAGTACTTGAGTATTTCTGTAGTTTATTTCCTGATTTTGCTTCGACTTGGCAATTTTTGGCCGTCAGCCAATTTTACTCAACGCTAACGACTTCTTTGTTGGTGATTGATTATTGAAATTAATGGTGTATTATTTTTTGAAAATACTTATCTAAGCCTACGTATATACGCTCAAAAGTGTAACTTACAAAAGCAGCATAATATCGATTTAAATCCAAATCAATATTACTATAAGATAAATGAACTGTATGAGAATTGTAGGGTCTAATAATACCAACTAGGGGATTGAGAGGAAAGCTGATTATCCAACTCAATTAAAAATATTTATAATGAATAAATTCAGCATCACTAACGCAGCCTACTCCCCAACTGATTTCGACGAGAAATCTCTAAAACACGTATTTTAAAAAACAACAACGCACAGTATTAAATAAATTAAAATTTAAAAAACAAATTTAAACGCAAAATAAGCCCAACGATTTAATTTTCTCTAGCTTTTATGCGAGGCTTTAGTCGGAACAAAACTGAAAACAAACGTGACTGAATTTCTAACCCCAATTTAGAAACAATTTCCAAGTTCAAATTCACCCTTTACTAGTACAATGTCTCTGAGAGCCAGATAGTACATTTGGCTGCATTTGCTCGACTGTAGAATCGTCACAGACATGACCTGATTTTTTTTCTCAAGTCTTATTACCACCCTCAGCAGTTGCACATGGCAAACCAAAGCATTGTTTTTAAGCCTGGCGCATTAACAGTTTCACATTCGAGTTGAGCACACTTCAAAGTATGAAAACGACCTTATACCGGATAACGTGCTCGCAAAATGGTGGGAAAAAAACGCGCATTTTAATATCGCATTCGCAAAAAAGAATACCGTAAGTACTCCGTTGTTTGCCACAAAACACTACACAGAAATTTTGTCGAAATTAAATATGCGAAGAAAAAACGAGTTTCCCGCGTCGCGCGTCGATCGTTATTTTCAATTTTTTCGTTTTTTTTTCTTCAATATTTTGTAAATGAAAACACGTTATAAAAGTACATTATTTTGAAAAAATGAAACGGTTCCTGTCTTGTAAAAACTCTATACTCAAGGTTATCGCATATCTTTTTAATTTTTAAATAGCTATACGTTCTTGCTTGTATAATATGCCTACATACATATGACGGTATTGCACAAGTATCTAGTAAAAAATGAATCAATAGTTGAGAAAAATTTAAGCCACATCTTGAATTGTATTGTCAACGAGGTTATCTCATTCGAAACCGTTTATGAAATCATTTCATGTGGAGTAGAGTTACTAAACACGTTCGTAATGTAATTTTCATCTTTTTTAACCGACTGTGTCCCTATTTCATTCAATAAAATGTAACATTAATGTTGATTAAGGATGGCTCGTGTTTAATTTAACTTCCTGAATTTGCTAGATATACTTGTACTAATAATTTGTATGTACTTTTCACTACGTACGTAATGTCCTATTATATGTACCTACATTCGTCGTATTATATACATATTTGCTAAATAAATACAAATGTTGACAGACCACAGCGTCATACCAGTTCGATGAATTTTCTGTTCGAACGAACCACAATTATGCTACGAAAATGATAAATTTTGTCGCCAAATTTTCTCACGCGTCTATTTTTGCTGTACATATCGTTTTTAGGCTGATTAATTTACTCTGTCATATCACAATCAAAGAAAAGCCAGGTATTAGTGACCATAGACCAACGCGAATGCGAAAGGAGGGAGTGAGATGTACTAACAAAATCCGTTTTGTGGTGTTAGAAGTATGCATAACCTATAAAGATCATTTTTGGACACGCCAGATATTGTATTATTTTTTTGGGGGGCTTAAAACAATTCATTCGACTCGATACCAAGGAAAGACTATGAGTCAGAATTCAATCACTTAGCATGCAGATTTAGTAGTAGTCTTCGAACTGCTTTTTCGTCGATTTGATCTTTTCAATTTCATTACACCCTCAGGCACTACCAAAGAATTGATTTTTGGACAGTTCAATAGATTCTTTATGTCATATTGACAATGAAAACCAGGTTGTCTACGGTCGACGTATGGCTGGAGGAAGGAGTATCAAAAAAATTCATTTTGGAGTCCTGGAAGATCATTCAAACCATTTTTGGATGTGTCAATTATTTATTCCTTTTTACTCCCCCCTCCCTCCAACGTGAACTAAAAATCATTTGCTCTGCTTTATACAGACTAAAATCGGTCAAATTTGAACAGTACGCTTGGATTAGCGACAGATTTGATATTTTCGAGTGAGGATAACCTTGGGTCAAAATTCAGTTATGCCCAAATTGGAGGAGGGGGTGCTGGGGAACGAAAATCGCAAAAATTGTTCCTTTTTGTGCTAATTGTGAAATAGTCAAAAGTTATATAACATACTCAAAAATCAGTCTTATAGGTCCGTTAGGAGGGGAGATATGGGGAGGTTTTCCACTTTTTGACCGTGAAAACTGGCTTTTTCTCCTTCATCTCCCTTCCAAATTGAGCTAGGAAGTTGAAATTTGGTATGTAGACCTAGTAGAAGCCATAGATATGCTGTTTGAAGTTTCAAATTTCAGCCCCTTGTACCCAACCCCCTCTACTCTATTCCTCAAAAAGTGTTTTTCGTACGATTTTTCTCATTTTTCGAGTTTCTCGCACTCATATCTCCCCATAAAATTGAGCTACCAGGTTGAAATTAGACATGTAGATTTAGTAGGTGTTCTAAATATGCCTTTTGAAGATTTCAACTTTTCAGCCCAATTGCAACTCCTCACAGCCCCGGGAAAGTGGTTTTTTGGGCGCTCTTCTCATTTTTTGAGTTTGTCTCATGTATATCTCCCCACGAAAATGACCTAACTTGTTGAAATTTGGCATGTAGATTTTAGTAGATGTTCTGAAAGTGATTTTGGGGGGTTTAAAGTTTTCAGTCCCATAACACCCTCTCACAGTCACTAAAAAGTGTCTTTTAGTCGATTCTTCTTATTGTTTGTACTTTTCACACGCATATCTCACCTACAAATTGAGCTAGAAGGTTGAAATTTGGGTTATAGATTTACTAGTTGCCCTAAACGTGCTTTTTCAGGGGTTCAGATATTCATTCCAACATTTACCTTTACGCTTATCCAGGAGGGTATTTTTTTTTTTTAGTTTAATGAAATGAATGGACAGGACAATTCACGTATTTCCTTAACTTTTGGAAAATCAAGCTCATTGCGAAGCTTTTTTTAAAGTTTCAAATTTAGGTAGGAGGATTGAATTTTACATGTACATTAACTAGGGGCTTTCGATGTGTCTTTGAAGAATTTCAACTTTTCTGTCTCATTGTAGCCCTTCATAGACTCGAAAAAGTGAAATTTTGTAGTTTTTTGAATTTTTGCTACGTATATCATCATTCCAAACTGAGTCAACGGGTGGAAATTTAATTGTAGTTTTAATATAAGCTCTTAATGTGCCTTTCTTGGGATCCACTATTCACTCCAAAATCAACCTCTACTCCTACTATTTTTTAAGAAAAAGCATTGTTGATACCATAAATATAACAATTGAAAATCATATTTTTTTCTAACATACAAAAAAAATTATGCTGAAATTTTGAACGTTTTTGGTCAATTTTACCAATTATTTTGGATTAAACTTTCCTCTCGTAATTTTTCATCTGTTCTTTTTACTCTCCTTCTTGAAACTCACTCAAATTCAATTCTTTCAGAATTCAACAAAAAGTTCGTCCCTTTTATAACACGACACTAAGCAAACGTTTTAAGAAGTCTAATTCAGTATCTGAAAATGATCAGAACTTGATTCTTTCTTTTCTTTCTGAAAAATACCTATCAATCCATTTCAGTAAATTCTACAGTAAAACGTTAAGTTTTATCTTATATGTTTATTATTTATTAAAAACCTATTTAATGATTTTTGTTCTTATGTTCGATTTCATTTCATTTTTTACGTTTTTCCACTGTTAATACTTCACTCAAGTCTGATGATCCAAATCACATCTACACATTTAAACATGCAACTGCAATCGTTTCAAATTCGCTCAACACTGCATAGGTATGTTGTATAAACACCTCTGGCCTTTAAGAAACTAGTACTTATTTCGACATTATCGGTAAAATATAACAAGAATCCATTAAGATAGTCGTATCACTGTAACGCTCAAACGTCATTAACTATTTTATCATCTTCGTAGTATTTCTTTGGTCGATTGCGGTCAACAATTGATAAGAGAAATAAAATCGCAATCAAGTTTACTTAGTCAGGAATAATTCTCTCATAAAATCTTGACTAAAATTAATCTCACATAAGACTCACCACTTAATGAGAATAAAGTATTTCAATTGTTTGCATACACTCGAGTATGTGTATACTAAAATGCGTAAAATTGAGTGAAAAAAAAATAATATACTACTCGGATAAATTTGGTAAATGAAAACAATAGACACACGAAATGAACTATAGAAAGACATGTGCTTTTCGAGGGTATATTATTTGTGATACTCGTCAATAGACGTAGGTGGGTACTAGGCAGACACACTCATATACATATGAACTGCAGCAGATCGACTCTTTTACCACAATGTAGAATTATGGCGGAAGGTAAAAGCTGGTAAAATGCAAGATACTAGATACTAAGTACACATGGATATTATATCCGTAGCTGTATATTATTTTCAGAGCATGCTGAGTTTGAGTGTTACATTTGGCACGAACGAACGTGAATTAACTCGCATATGTATGTCTAAAATACATGTAAAAAGGGATAAGGAAACAGAATATAAAGAGAACCCTATGATCGATTTAAACGCAAAGGGATGACTGGCGGTACTTAACAAGCAATGGCCGGACCGCGACGTTGCCAAATTTATCAAAACAAAAATATCGAAATTAATCCTAATTAATTTTCGCAACTATTCATCCGTTTTAGTAGCTAGTTTTTTGGTGAGATTAATTACAACGATTATAATATCCATTAATACGACGGTATTATTTAAAATGAAATTAATTTTTAAGAGCAGAAAGACAAATACGCTAATAAATCATAGGAACGATTAAACCGGTTCGTTAGCATAAAATAAACATATGCTCGAGTACTACAGCCCTGCAAACATTAATTTTCGTCATCTCTATCTGATACCAAACTTCCTACAATATACTTTCATCAGGGTAGAAAAAAATTCTACATAGCTGTGTTCAGATTGCCTAATAACCAATTTAGAAACCTCGAATAAAACAAAATTTTGGAAAAAAAATCCGTGCCACACCCAAACAATACGAAAATATCGACATTTATGGAAATATTTTACGATACGAGGTCCACCGCCGAAGAACACAAAACCGTATCAGCATCTTCACCTAATTTACCAAAAGACATGCGCGAGTTCGGGGAAATTTTCAGCTGTTCGAGTTCGCAAACTTGGTCTCGATGCGAAAATGCAAAGCGAAAACAAAAACACGAATTTTTCACGATACGAACACGCGACTCGTACGTCAGAATTATTTTAGTTGTTCGACAAAATATACATAATTTTTTCATGCACAAAATTCTACATACAGATTTGGTGTAAACAGAGTGAGAGTTGGAAAAGCGATCTCAATGACGTCATTTCTAGGGTTGCTGAGTAAGAGTGCAATAAAAGGGGTAGATAAAACGTCGGTACACGTTGCCTGGCTATGATAACTTCTCTTAAGACAATTATTAACGTAAACAATGACCCTTATTGTGACGGGTGTAAAATATAACAAATGCACACGAAAATACTCACCCGATGATAATACGCAGACCAGGGCTGATAAAATGGCACTTTTTAAACGCATTTTGCGATTAGATAACGCGCACAACACACACGCGAAATTATACAAATTCGATTACAACTCGCATTTGATCGTAACACACGCGGATATCACCTGTAAAATGTAAAATAACAATAGCAATACATTAACACAGTAGGTACTCGTGTAATTATCACCAAAACAAAATATGTACAACGACCGAGTAATGAAACCAATTCGCACGAGTGTAATTTTAGCAATTAGATTCGGCCAATACGAGCACAATTGGCACCGAAGACTATAAGAATAATGGAGAAATTATGCGCTTAAATAACGCATAATTTTCGTTTTATGTATAAAACCTAATGCGGAATGCTCGTAAAAAATATTTATTCTAATACTACTGAATTTGAAACTGACGAAGTCTGGATAAACATGACATATATGTATCGAATAATATGGTCTGATCGAAATCAATCTCGTGAATTGGTTTCATTACTACGAATGATTCGCGAGCACTGCACTTTTTCAAAACACATGGCAGATATCAAATTCAACACGAAATCATTATTTTAATCGATCGGTATTAATAAATCAAGTGGAAACATTTCAGACACTGATACTGGAAGATTTTACTCTCACAGACACTCACTTTTGTAAACAAACACTACAAAATGCCGGTAAAGGCTTCACTTCGAATGGCACTCGGTGCACTGCACAAAAATATTAACTCCACTGGACAACTAGCACTCGCGCAAAGTATAATTCGAGATTAATTATGGAGAAAAAAAAATTAACACAACGTCTAAATTAATAAATAAATTAAACGCGACACTACACACCAAATACACACTCGAAACACCAAGGTGTACTAACTATTCTCGCATCCAGAACGCACGCAGGAGCCGACCCACACTGGTGCGGAAGCTTGAAAAATCAGGGTTGCCGCACCGGCCAAATACTAAAAGTTATAAAATAATCATTATACGATTACACTGTTTGCGAGCACGTTGTGTAAACACTAATACCCGTTTATGCAGTGTTCAGTGATAATGTAATCAGCCGGTTAAATTGCAAGTGCATGTAAGTAATAAATTGTAAGTTTTACGCTGATTAAATTTCAAATATTTTATTTTTCTGACGTGTTGCCAAAGGTTTAAAAACTCGAAGAAGCTAATTTTGTATTTTTAAAAAAAAACTATTAGTGTACTTAAGGCGTATATTAAAAATAGGACGTGCAATTTTTTCACTGCACTCATACAAATATTTGTCTTTTGTTTCCTCTATTTCAGTTTACATGTTTAAAAAAAATAATGCAAAATATGAATAATCTTTCTCTTTTTCATAGGCCTACACAAAATATTCTTGCTCTCTCCGTTTATTTCATTTCGTGCAGCAAAAGCACCAATCAAAGTGCACTTAAAAAAATTATCAATTCAGCAGTTTCATTGAATGATGAATTTTCATTCACCATTTGGCAATTGATATTGTACGCTGAATGTAACTTGAGTCGTCTGCCTAAATTACAGAATCGGAATCCACTAAATCACAACAATCAACAACTATACCTAACGATTCTTAATCTCGAAACCCGATGCAAACTATTCAAGTATTTATCAATGAATAGAAACACCGATCTCTTGAGAAACCTTGCAACACTTTTTACATAATATCCTATAACTAGGCGCGCATTAGATACATAATATACTTGCCCACTGAACTCCTTACAATAGGTGGACTAGGCAACCGATCTAACACAAAATTTATACGTCACGTTTTACGGTTTGTCAGTGGTTAAAGTGATGATGTCTTCATTCTGTACCGGTTCCATATTCATTGATGATCTAATACATGTACAATGATTCATTTTCAGATATGCGTGCTAAGATGAAATTATACATCAATACATATTATTTTAATGCATATATTTTATAATAAAATTTCCTTTCAAACAAATAATGTACATCTACTTCAATTGTAGCTAGTTTTCTTTAATCAATTTTAGTAATAACCTTTACAATGATGGTAATATATAATACGATTTGGATTAGAATCATTTAAAATCTGATAACTGAGATATTTTACCACTCGACCAGCGATTGCTCGTGATAATCATTTACCTGGAGAAAATTTTAATTAAATTGCATTCCGTTCGTGCTTGGTAGTTGGTAGTTGGTACCTGAAAAAAACTGATGGATATCGATGAATAATTAAATGATAAAGTCATAAGTAGGTGAATTCATATAATTTTCCATCGATTCGAATAATCCTGTCAGGTAATGGAAGTAGGAAAATGGAACAAAGTTGAAAGGATAGTTTTAATATCACTTTTAATAACGGTTATTTAATCGGAATTTCCAGTTGCTACAGAACATGAATATTTATTTCATTGTAATTTGGTGATGAATCAAATTCTGTGCGTGTTGAAACTTGAAAAATATAGTTTTAAGTTTCAAGTCAATAAATTATTTTGCATTTTCCAACGTTTTTCAAGTTAGGTATTTACAAAAAATGAGTTTTAAAAAGTAGGCATTCATAATTTCAAATCGATTCTAATCAGTTTATTCGATTAAAAAGTAATAAAAGGCTGCAAATTTCATTTAATGTTATCACATTTAATAATTTTCATTTTTCAAGTTGAATATTATAATAATTATAACAAGGGCAACAATGCAATTGATGAGTAAAGTTTCCATCTATAGTTGAGTTTTAAAAATTACTTTGGTACTGAGAAATCATTAGGTTTTTTTTCACGCATTGCAATAAAATTTGAGCAATAGTTTTAAGATAAAGTGTGATGCACACAAGTGAAACGACGATTCGCTAAAAAATAATGAAAAAAATTTAAATTAATAAAAAATAAAAAAAATGAAAAGGGGATAAGAATGAAAAAATTGATTTAAAAAAAAATACGTGATAATTTTTTTACAAATATTATCTGTAGGTAGGTATATTTTATTTGCTCTTTTTATTACTTAACCTACGCCATCGATGAACAAATCATTATATTTCGGAAAAAATTATAAAATAAAAAAAACCTGTGTTTAATGTACTTAATCATTCTGTAATAGATTCTTTATGATAATTAGCATTTTATTTACAATTTTTTACTCGTGTTATTGTTTTAATATTATCGATGCAATCTATCCAAAATTTAATTTTGCTTTGTTTTTTTACGATAGGTCTATGCACATATAATTATGAAAAAAGATTACTTACTTCACTTTTTTTTTAAATTCTAAAAACACCATATTTAATTTCAATTACTTATGTAATTTTTCGATTAATTTATTCCTATATTACCAATATCTACACGATTATTTTTCCTGTTTCAGCGGGTATCCTTTTTAGTAATATTTTTAATTAACTAGCAGATTTCTTATCCATATTTACGGCTTATACTTTGAAAGTATGACCAATAGATCACTTGAAAATGAAAATCAAGCATTATATTAGAACAAAAATTAATTTTTTCGACAAATATTGGTAAAAATTTTAAAAATGTTAAATTATGAAATAAAATATTACTTTTATCAAATCAATTGATTTTTTCAGCACGTACATAACGTTTTGATTACCTTTTCAGAAATAAAATCAATAAAGAGAAATAATATGGGAACACAATAAAAATATTTTACCATGAAACATTGATTGTGAAGAAATTTTTATCTATGATCTTACAGTTAATTTTTCAACCATAATTGAACGATTTTTATTTTTTTTTATTTTTTTAAATTTTGCCAAGTAAGTACTTGATTGAAGGGAGATTAATAAAAAATTATGAACTTTATAATTTCTGTAGTTTTCATTTTTACTTTTTAGTCTCATTTTCTATATCATATTGTCAATGAAAACCACGCCATTATAGTCTATCGATCTACAGCGTATGAGGGGGAGTATAACAATAAAGCCCAATTTGGGATCCTAAAAGACCATTGCGACATCTCTGGCCATGTCAGATATCTGTTTCTATTTTTTTGTCTGAAACTAAAAAATGATTTACTCAGTTCGATACGAACGAAAATCGATCAAATTTGGGAAGTAGGCTTCGATTGGCAGACCATTTGGTATTCTGGAGTAGGGATGATCTGGAGTCAAAATTCAGTTGTGTCCAAATTTGCAGGAGAAGGTGCTAAGGGGCTAACATGGCAAAAATTATTCTTTTTTAAGCCAATCGGTAGATAATCTCCATTTGTACAACAAATCCAAAAATCAGCCCACTAGGTTAGTTAGGAGGGGAGATATGAGGGATTTTTTTTGTTTTGACCATAAAAACTGGAGTTTCCTTCGTTATCTCTCCTTCAAATTGAGGTAAAAAGTTGAAATTCGGTATGTACACGTAGAAAACATCATAAATGTACTTTTTGGGGGTTTCTACTTTTTAGACCCATTACGCTTCCTTACAGATCAAAAATGTGTTTTTTTTAGTCAGTTTTCATTTGTTTATTCCTAACATACACCCCTTGGTATGTAGATTTAGCAAGGATCCTAGATGTGTCCTTTGTGAGTTTCAACTTGACGGAAGATTTCTACTTTTTTCATCTTTTTTTTCAAAAAAGTGTTTACTAATTTCTCAAATATGAATTGATTTTTTTTTACAATTATAAATTGAGAATTAAATATGTACCGTACCTATACTTAATAATCCGGTTTAGGAGCTGGTTTTTCATAGCAAGAATTTTTTTCAAAACATACGTTCGAGTATGTAAAATATTAACATATTTATTAGCTACGCTTGTGCTCTTAGAGCGAATATTCATGAAAATTTTCTTCTACATAAAAAGCACCGCTTTATCAAAATACGAACGATTAGGAAATTCTTACGCAATTTCATCATCGATATTTTTTTCCTTAATAACAAACTCGCATATAAGATTCAGCATACTAAAACACCACTCGTTCCCCACAACAGAAGAATACCCCGTGCAAGCACTCGATTATATTTATTACGAATTAAATCTAATAAAAAAAAAAAAAAGAAAAAAAGACAGAAAACAAAATGCGCGAAAAAACAGTAAAGTAATTTGCCAATAGTTGATAACTTGCCAGTAGTTGATAATTTTGTCTTTGCAGCTGATTTGTGAGACAATCGTGAGATCGATTAAAAACATCAATTGTACAGTATTTTGGATAGCACATTCAATTTAGAATAGAACATCAGCATTTTTGAGCCCAGTCATGAATTGATAATTTTTTTATTCGAGTTTGAAATTTATTTTTTCCAAAATGTTTGCAAAATAGATACTGAAATGTTTTCTACGCCAAAACGATGGACATATATGAGAAAATTTACAAAAAAAAAAACTTCACATGCCTGGGTTTTGTTGCAGAGGATGAAAAGGAATTATCAACTACTGGCAAGTAGTTTTAGGTTGATATGGAATTTTTCCATAGGTAGGTGATTTAGGGTGGGGAAGGGGAGTTTGATAACACAGGGGATGAATGGGCTATACATTGGAGTATAATATATAATTTTTTCGGAAATTTTTTATCATTACATGTGACATTGTTAGCAAAAATGTAAAAAAATTCCCTTTTAACCTATCAACTACTGGCAAATTATATTTATGCCTTAAACATTACAAATTATTGCATCGCGTATAAAAACGAGAGAAAAAAAATTACAAAACGACAGATGATATGATTATGATACAACGAAGCGTCATTTATGCTTCTCTAATATTAGTTCTGGAGGTATTGACGCTCGATCTGGACGAATTCGATCCAGTGGTATTCTGGCTCTGATTAATCACCGCTTGTGGATCGACGTTCGAGTAATAACATTCTAGATCGTCTTCATCGGACGAATGAGACGACGGCGTATGAGGCGATAGGGATTCTTGCATTTGGCGAAACTCGTGAATTGCTTCGTTCAATGACCAAAGTTGAGATAAAAGTGATAAATCCATTTGACGTAGATCGTGCTGCAACATAAAAAGCAAAAACGTTTTAATAATAATCCTACATAGTAAGTACTTTTATACCTACGCTACGTAAATATTTTCTCGAGAATTTGCTTTTTAATTTTACAACTTGTTGATAAATATCGTAGCGCTGCGCTGGTAGAAAATAATAAAATAGCGCCTTGTTATAAACTTTTCACCTAAGTATAAAGTCGTAATACTTATGCATTATGTACCTCCGAGCAATTATAATTAAGTTAGAAATGCCACTAATTAACAGTCGTTAAAATAGCGAACATTTATCCGTGGAATTTTACTATAAACAAATGTTGACGAGTGTTGATGCGTACCATCAGTAGGCACCTAACATCGACGACCCTGCTATGGATCTTTTTTTTTGGATTTCGTTGATATATTACATCTACCTATCTGCTACATTCGACGATGATTAGGTGTATTATGTATTTTTAGCCATCGTACCCTAAAACTACACCATCTGCGAAAGTAAAATTAATCCTAACCAAATGGAACTTCTCTTCGATGTTTTCAGTCCATCCACTTAATTTCAACATTTTAATCATCATCTTAGCATCTTTCAGATCATCGTTTTTCGTTACATTTCTATACTAAAATATAAAACCTAAATCGTCATCTTTTTCTCTTTTTTTTTTTCAAACGCTGAATAAATAAATAATTATTTATTCAAATCAACTGTGACATTTTGTGATGGATTACGCAGCACGATTTAAAGAAGAAGAATTAATTAAAATAAACTCTGATGCAATAGCAGCGATTTTATAATACGTATTATTTGATACAAACCACATCAATGATCCATGATGTACGTAGGAATCTAATTTTAATTATTCTACTTTTTTTTCTACTCGACCAAATTTAATTACCAAATTCTTCCAGGTACATGTATACTTATACTATATTGGAAATGGAAGATTTGGTTCGAGGATGGAGAGGTATATAATATATATATATATATGCAAATTCAGCCTTCCGTGTCTGTTTTTACACGATAAATTAACCGAGTATAAAAATTTTTTTTCCAATCTCATTAACATGTCGAGTAAAAGTAGATTGAAAGAGAATGTTCCATATTAATGACAGCTAATCAACGTAATGGCATTTCGGAAGATGGAATTTTTCTTTTTCACAACAAAGCCTCACCCACTTCACACAGTTCGAGACTTGGAGTACGAGTGTAGTGCCATTTACACAACACGTACGAGTACCTTACACGAGTACTATATTAGCGAATAATTTGAATACACAATGTGCGATTAAATACTCGACATTATTTGCATTACTTGCTTCAGAGCAATAATCATATCCTATCTAAAATCATGGAATGTTTAAACGATGAGTCAGTATCGATCAATTTTTTTGTTTTTATTTTTTCATTTCTTCGATTAGATATCTTGACGTTATTTGTGCAATAAAGTGCGGACATGTTTGAAGGTTTTTTGTAATGACATATAAATAACCTACGCGTAGATGGAAATATATTTTAACGAATTTTTGATCGCTCTACGATACTTCGAAAAATGAAAAAAATTATTATCAGCATGTCAATTTTGTATCAGCAGCCTATATGAGTTGCTTTACAGGTATTTTGCATCTCTTAGCTGAATGAGTCTTTTTCGAACGATTGAGACGAAAAAATTGTGCTCACATTTAAGCCTAAATTTATAAATATTTTTTAATCGCGACAGAGCAGGGAGAACGTTCTTACATTCGAAGAGAAGGAAGTTCTCACTTTTCCTGGGTACTATTTTTTGGATCTGATTTCATAAAACTGAATTAAACAGTATATCCGAGCGGAGTAGAACAAGGGCGAAGTTTTGAAAAAATGGACTTTTTTAACGATCGAGAAGTACATTTTCAATCAATAACACATTGCCAGATTTGTATGAAATCGAAAATGGAGTACCACAAGGATCAGGACTTAGCACCTTCGCTATTTAGTGATACGTAAAGGCCACTGTAAAATTATTAAAAATACTTAAAAGCAAATGACGTTTAGAAGAATCAAAACAGGAACGTTCAATTAGTGGCCTTTCGAAGTGACGTACTCGGGAGAGGGATGAGCTTCAAATTTATCAACCAATTTTTCCAATTTTATCAACTTTCAAAATTTCTAACTGATTTTTCAAAATTTTATGAGTAGCCCAAGTACTAAATTTTCTCAATACTTTGCAAAAAAGCAAGTTTCATAACTAAAGAAAATTATGTAGCACATACAAACGTACATTTTTGGTTAAGAAAATATTTTTGACAATAAATTTTTTTTCAACTAAAATTTTCTCATGCCTATTTATTTAAATTTTAATGCGTGTATATCGCATTTGCGACAAAGACCAGACGATTTTTGGCAAATTTAGGGCTGCAGTCGAGTCATAATTATACCTCGCCATGATTAAACTATTCTGGAATTTTACTGTTTTTCGAATTTCAACCAGTAGTAACGGTTTTGCATATTTTGCCACCAAAGGCAAAACATTCTTTGTCACCATTTGAAAAAAAAAAATAAGGGACGAAAACGTCATGTTACAATTATCACTTGAGAAGAATTTTCAACGAATTTCTTTCAAAAATGAAAGGTAGAATAACGCTCGAGCGAAGCAAAGGAAAAATTTTTCTGAAACGTTAGGAATAAAGGGTCAAAAAACGGTGCTCTAGTGCATCGATAAATTCTAAATGCCAAATTTTATCACATATTAGGATTGCCTCATTCCGCATAAAAGGTATGCTTCAAATTTATTTTTCAAAAAAATTTCTAGGAAAGCTAAAACCCAAAAGTTCTCTCTCTTGAATGTGGCTTTACTCTCATGCAAGTCAAATACCAACTAGTTTTGATACAAGTCTCCTATCAATATCTAAATATTCTCATCTGTATTTCAACATGAGGTAAAAATGTACGATCCACTGCGATAGATGGAAGGGGGGATTACAGGATTTAAATTTCTTTTGATGTGTTAGAAAATGTAACCGCATAGGTACTACCCGAGCAAAGCGAGAGTGAAAATTTTATAAAATATTCGGTATAACGAGTCGCAAAACGATTGTAAACATTGGAAAATGTTGGAATAAAAATTTCAAAACTTTTCACCACTATAAACCGTTTACTGTGGGCACAAATCCAGAAAGATTCCGCAGTAAAACCATCACTCTGTAATCCGCTCTACACTCGACTATGGCTCTTGTATCTACACCACTGCAAATTCTTCTTTTCTCAACAGGCTAAACACAATTCACAACACTAGTATCAGAATCGCTCTCAGAGCCTTTCGAACTACACCCATAGTAAGCCTACTCTCCGAAGCATCAAAGCCTCCATTGTATATTAGGAGACAACAAATAATCGCAAACTCCATTTTAGATGTTCTCTCTACACCTGATTTTCACACAAAATCAAAATTTGCCTTTTCTCTCCATCAACTGACGCCTAATATATCAGATTTATCTCATACCATAACTGAAAC